>JASGAT010396246.1:0-17366 GCA_030220025.1 Chelon auratus
TTAACAAAGAAAAAAATGGGAAAAGGTTTGACTGAGTAACACATGTAGGATTGTGGCTAGCAGTGTCTCAGAATAATAATAATAAAAAAAATCACTTTTTTATCACTTTGAGGAGCAGAAAACTGGGTCTCGTTTTCTTTTTGTGGACATCACTGTGATTTAGAATTTTGAAAGATTTCCTTTTCTATACTCCATTTATTCTCACATGTAAAGGAAACAATACAGTACAGTAAGACAGATGGTGTGATTCAGACTGGACTTACAATACCGATGTTATAGTCACCAGTAGGCTGTGGGTGTTTGAGCACTGGTACCCAACCGAGATGCATGTGCGGTTTATGTAGCTATAAATGAGGAACTTTAATCTTGAATCTTAAAATAAAATGACACGAGCAAAGGAGCAACACTGCTGAGAAGTACAATGACATGTTGAACCTGTGGGAATTGCTTGTGTCAAAGTGTTCAGTGTTCTGCTCTGTTGGAAGACTGTGTTGCTTTGGCTGTGAGACATGAAATATGAACTTGAAGGTTCACCTTTAAAAACACAGTGCATCCTTGACAGTTGATTTTTTTTAAAAAAAATTATTATTATTATTCTTCATGCATAGTTTGAGACATGGACATTTTAATAAATGGTCGGATTGGCCAGGAGGTACTGCCAAGATGGCGACGTCCGAGGTCACCAACCTAAGCTTCAAAAGTCCTCTTAGGGCTGCATCCACACTACATATAGAGCAGCAGAGAAACAAGTTCTGATGGTACAAAGTGTTAAACTGATGCCTGTCATGTCAGATACACACACTTCACCTTTTTCCCTTGCTCCACTGACACATGAACCGATCAAATGTCTTTCTTTCACCAGTCAACGCCAAGTCGTCAACGCACGGTAGCAGGCTGCCATGCACAGTAGATTATGTCATCAGTAGTTGATGGCCACTTGATCTGGAGTGATAATTCTGTGAATGACACAAAGTGACTGAAAAGAAGCGAAACAGGGACGGTATGATCCCCAGAAGTCTTTGTTTCCGCCTCTTTGGACTGAAGCTGTGGACATTTGCACGAGACGTGTGGTAGTGTGGCCGAGCGGTCTAAGGCGCTGGATTAAGGCTCCAGTCTCTTCGGAGGCGTGGGTTCGAATCCCACCACTGCCAAGGTTTTTGTGCGGTTAGAGTTAGAGCAAGAACCCAAACAACTGCTGCTGCCAAACTTAGATTGAGTAAATGCAGAGGAGAAATACCTTGTGTGTGACTAAAGGTGATTTGATTACTCCAACTTGAAATAAAACAGGGTACGTAAGGTTCCCAAAGGTTTATAATACTATAATACTATAGGGCCACTGAGGTGTTACCATGCCAGAACTCTTAGTGACGCACTAATCCTTGCACGAATAAAACATAGTCTGAGACAAAACTTTGTACTGGTGACTCAGTTTGCTTATTCTTTACTAAAATGTGGATTCATATAACTCGAACATATAATTACATACCAAACGTGCACTAATTGTCCAAGACTCCTGCAGCCAAATGTTGCTCTAGCGATGAAAAACAGTTTCCCTTCCGGCTGGAATACCTGACCCGCTACACCTTATACCTTACACAGAATAACTTCAAACCTATATATGTATTGTGGCTCCTACAAATAGCGTGCAGCATGCATCTGAAAATGGAAACCTATGGAAGCAGCTCAATATTCAAGGGTTATGGTTCCTTATGGTTCAGAGGTTTGATGTGATAACTTTGAATCGTATAATAAGAGATTTAGTCCCATTCTTTACTGGGCCACCTAAAGGCTTCTTCCAATTACCAGAGCTGTAAAGAAAACAGCTGATTGTCTCCTGTAACCACTTTAATCAGCATCTCCAACTGCATTGCTCGGATCGTAATTATGTTGCCCTCGTTGTTGCTCGTTCAGAACAAAGCAGCAGACATTCAGTCATTCAGTCTCACGTATTAAGCTGTAGCCCAGTAGTAATTAGGAGGAAAATTACACTTGGGAATATGTCATGTTGGTTTCCACCTTGAGCCTTTTCCCTCATTATTTCATTTCTTTTTCGTTTACATTTATTTATTTATTTTTTGCAGATTCGAGCAAGAGAAAATATCAAGAGTTGTCATATGTCATATGTATTCTGTTTTAGTTTTTCAGACATAGGATGGTGCTTCTCTCAATCAGCTGTAGAGTAAGACCTCTTTGAGTCGATTAACCTTTGAAGTTTATAATTTACATTTGAGCTGATGGCAAATGGACTCTTATTTGTCTGAGTAAACGCAGAGAGCTCGACCTACGGCAGTATTTACAGACAGGCCCTTCAGGGCACTGGTGGGAAAACCATATTCAATTATCCTGCCTATTAAAACTTGTCAGGGGTGTGTGTGTGTGTGTGTGTGTGTGTGCCTGCGTGGTGTCAGCTGAAACAGAACAGCCTTATGCAAATATAATTACACCAATTAAACCACGGAGGGGCCTCAGAGGGGGGGTTCTGTGTGGAAAGACTGGCAGCAGTTTTACGTACGCGTCGGTGTGTGTGTGCCAGCGGGTATAGAGCTGGTTCTCCACACTCCGAGTGTGTGTGTTCACACACATGTATAGGTTGATGTGCACATGTGTGGGAGTTGACATTCTGGGAACGCTCTTCTTTGCACCCTTCCTTCCATCCTCCACCAGCACCACCACCAGCGTCACCCCATCCCCCAAAGCCAGCTTTCCCGCCTGTCTTCAGGGAGTTGGAGGAGCTCAAAGGAGAGGCTCAGGAGTGGTTGGAGGAGAGACGGAGGAGGAAGGGTTGAAGGCATGGAGGGGAACACAGGAGAGTGAATAGATGAAAGGGAGAGTGAATGGTGCTCAAGAGAAAATAGGCTGCCTCACTATGAACCCACTCTGGACGCTGCCTTCAATGCAGGTATGGCCAGCATCATGATTAAATGGTCTTACACATGAAAACACCAGGGACACTTTCTTTCTTCTTCATGAGTTTACCAGAGATAAGACCATTTACCCTTGAACCTTCTGTCTTTACTCATTAAAGGGGAACTATTGTTTTTTACAACCTGGACTTTATTTCTGGCGTAAAATACGATTGTTTACTCACCCATATAACTTTGGTGTTATTTGGAATCGTTCGTCAGATATTTAGATCAGCGTATATCCGTATAGTGGGAGTGACTGGGGCACCGAAATGCAGCCTCTAAATAACACATTATCTGCAGCGAAACTCGTTCATTTCATTTCATTTTGTTACGATAGCTAGTGCTATTCCCCGTTGAGTCCGGAGTTACCTGTTACCACCATCCGGGGTCTGTAGATTGGCCTACTAACTTCTGACCTGGATGATGTCATCTCTGAGCGCCGCGCGCACCCACTACAGTCAGCTTGTTTACCTGTAATTTGCTACTGCTAGCTTTTTGCTACATGAACATTCTGATTCTGAGGTTGTGGACGACAACTTTGTTTATGATGTACGTCCTTACCATTCTGAGCCAGAGTATACAGATGAGGAGCTCGCTGTAAGGAGGATGCAGAGGCAAAGAGAGGAACAGCTGGCCAAAGAACAACAAACCGCTGCACATCCGCGAATAGATAACAAGTAACTCTGGACTCAACGGGGAATAGCACTAGCGTATCATAACAAAATATTTGTGAAATGAACGAGTTTCGCGGCAGATAATGCGTTATTTAGAGGCTGCGTTTCGGTGCCCCAGTCACTCCCACTGTATGGATATACGCAGCGCACCGCTGGAGCTAAATATCTTCCGAAGGACTAAAAATGGCACCAAAGTTATATGGGTGAGTAAACGATCGTATTATATTTCAGAAATAAGGTCCAGGTTGGAAAAAAACAGTACTTCTCCTTTAAGTCTGTGCTGCAAGTACTAAGTACACCCTAACTTATTGCGTAGGATTCCCAAAGAAGCTTGAATCTAATGCAAGCAATTTAGAGAATATATATTTCTGTAAAACCGTTTAGATTTAAAGCACTGAATTACTGAATTATTATGCCAGAGGTAAAGGTTTTCATGAATCTGATCAACAGAGATCTGACCCGGGGCCGGTGTTGATCCAAATAAGACTCAGCTATCCTGTTTTGCTGCCTTGGATCTCCAGTCTATGTGTCAATATGAGATAAGAGACGATGACAGATACCTTACTCATCTCCCACAGGCGAAACTCAAGGGTGTCACGGGTAAGATGAAGAAATGTAAAACCACCACAAGCCTATGAATAAATTCAAAACAGTTTGCGAAATAACACAGCACGTGGACAACATAAACAGAACACAGCCGAACATAAGAGACAAAACGACAAGCGGGAATCTCATGAGTGAGCACATGTGCAAAGCCTCTGTTGTATTTATATGTGTATTCATATATATGTGCAGAACTTGTGGTATTTGTGCAAGAGATAAATACAAATGCCTGCAATACATGTGGCGAGAACAGCAAAACACTAACGGAAAACAACAGGAACCTGTGTGTATGTGTCTCTTGTGTGCTATTTATGTATATTATTTATATACTGTATCTATACTGAACACAGTATGTACCTATGCAACATCTGTGTCATTTCAGTACAAATATGTGCTATATATTCATTTTGCAATGCAGTAGCTGTGGTAACAGAATGTGGTAACAGAGTGGTTTATGTTTGGGAGTCACAGTTGGTGATATCAATCTGTAACTTACCACGTGAGATGTGTTATTACGAATTGCAAATATGCACTACACTTGTTCTCAGGATGTCATTATGATGGTGTTGGTGCTCTTTTTGACCAAGGGTATAGAACTTTTTGAAATATTGTTAGCTTGTCACATGATAAGAAGAAAAACTAAGAAATAATATGCTTGTTACTGTGCCAGTGTGTCGTCGCTTTCTTGGGTATTTGTTTCAGTGGATCCTGAGGATGAGATGTTATTGAAATCATCAGTGGAGTGAGCAGACAGGGTATCTGTATTTTGTTCACTAAATAAGAGGTGGAGATGCTGGGGATTGAACCCAGGACCTCATACATGCGAAGCATGCGCTCTACCACTGAGCTACATCCCCTCTTTGACCTGCTGCTTCACAGCTGGGTTCGAATCCATGGGCCGACTCGGCCTTTCTGGCATTTGCATGTTCTCCCTGTGTCTGCATTCTCTCCGGATACTCCGGCTTCCTCCCACAGTCCAAAGATATGCTCATAAGGTTAAGTAAGTGTGAATGGTTGTCTCTGTGTTAGCCCTGCGATAGACTGGCGACCTGTCCACGGTGTACCCCGCTTCTCACCTGATGATAGCTGGGATAGGTTCCAACTCCCCCCCGACCCTCCAGAGGACAAGGGTTACAGAAAATGAATGAATTAAACAGGGCCCCAAGAATATTACTTTACTAGCTATCAAAAATGCAGACAACTATATTTCTAAGTGTTGCATTACAACCTTCAAGTATTATAGTTATTATATTATAGTTATAGGTTAGCTAGAAAATGTTTTTTTTATTTGGGCAAGTCAAAGTGTTTAATTGTCTTTCCAGAATGTCAGGATGAGATGGACCACTGTGCGATCGGGTGAACTGATTTAATACCTATTGACATTTATCTCTGCATGTTTCCCCACATTTCCTCTTGAGATGATCGGTATTGTTTTTCCGCCTCAGGGGTAACGCCAGAAACTGAGCTTGTCAGGTTAAATTTACCCCTGAGATACTTCTCGCAGTTGTGTCGGAAAAACCTGCAGAATTGTTTCTGACGCTGTCAAAATACATTCCTTTCAGTCTCGCTCCTCTTGTCCATACAGTAAACTGTGACCACGGCACAGTTGAAGCGATTATATCAGTACTGGAAGTTGTTGGCAGCCATTCATTTTGGTGTATTTCCAGAATACAGTGACAAAATCACACACTTGACTGCACTTAACAAGGGACTCACTGAAGTGCACTCAGGTTTCGGATAAAGGAAATCAGAATCAGAAAAGACTTTATTGCCAAGCATGTTTGTACATACAAGGAATTTGCTTTGGTGTTGTTACGCATAAAATAAAATAAAATATAGAAACTATATTATGGAATAAATATGGAAACTTGCTCAACTGCACTATATTTGAGATCTGTGTAGGAGCAGGAAACTGTGACACAACAGGATTTGTAGAGTAGATCATTTGGATTAATCATTTGTGAATGTGGAAATTTATTGAAGGGCGGAATCTGCACAGCTATACTGTAAAAATAGACTTTGGCTGGTCAATGGTGTCAAAGGCTATCCTCTGCCAGCTGCCTGTGACACCAGATATGACCCAGAATGGAGTTTTGTGGGGGTAGTGTAATTAAAATACACCCAAATTCATGTTATTTCAGTAGATGACAGTCTCAGGGAGAAGATGATAATTTGGCTGATTGATCCTCTGAAACATAATTCAATCAAGGACCCCCATTTTTCTTAAAACCCAATTATTAAAATGATTAAAAGCACTTGAATTAGTGAGACGCAGTTAACGTCTTTCTAACAGCAAATGTACCACATTTCATACAGTTAGAGAAGAGTTGTTGAAGCCTGAAATGCACTCTGAATCTCATGAAGGATGAACTCTTACTTAAAAGGGGACAGTTCAATAATATATTCTCTGATCTCATGCAGTATTTAGAGAACATATGATTTATTTTCTCTACCCTCTTTCCCATTTCTGAGCTCTCTCTCTCAAAAAAAAAAAAACAACTTTACACTTTTCTCTGCTAATCAGTCAGCAGATGTTTGGGAGGGACAGATGCCTTTCTCCTTCTCCTCCCTCCTGTCCCCCTGTCACTGCCTCTCTCCACTTATAATTCCCCCTGAATTTCTTTCAGTGTCGCATTGCCAAACTCGTGAAATGAAGGAGCTGCTGTCGTGTGCCCAGACTCTCCCTTCCCTTCTTCCCTCCCTCCCTCCCTCCCTCCACAAACCTGTTCTCCTGATGAAATGACGAATCCATATCCATGTGTTAATTATTGCACCAGGTCATATTTTAGAGCATGATGCTTGAGTGCTATCACCCTAACATTGCATTTATCCATCGGTAGGTCCCTTAGCTTTCACTTGCAGCCTAAAAAGACTGGATAAAGGAGTGACCCCTGATTCTTCTTCTCCCTGCTTCACATGTGATTGTCCCTCCTCCAGTTCAAGTCATCTTTAAACCCGAGACGACACCAGGAACATCACTGATGATGTAACCGAGTGCATTGCAGAGATGCATCTTAAAACCAAACCTTCAACTAACCAGAATTAAACATAGAGTCATCACCCAGAGACAAGGCAACGTCTGCTTGTTAGAGGACTGCATGCAGCCTCCACTTTGGTCATATTCCCATAATCCTTCAGTGGTGTAGACGTGCAGCGAAATGAATATTCAATTTAATGGAGGACAGTGCAACTCAGGTTATTTTATTTTACAATTACAATTTACCAGTGGTCCCCAAATTGCTCACATGCACACGGAGACATGAGCCAAACTTGAAAACGAAGTGTTTAGTTACAGTTCAGCAATAAAAGCATATATGAAGTGTAGAGTGGCATTTTCAAATCAAAAATGTAATTGAATGAGTCATCATTCCCATTGTTACTCCCTTTGTATTCCTTCTCCTCCTATCTGTTTTAGGTATAAAAGAGAAGAGTAGATAAAATAGTTGATACAATCTAATGTGACTTGCTTTGAAAGGGCATTGTATAAAATAGACGTTTCATCTTACTCTATAGAAATGTAAAACTCTGAAGTGTTCTTGATGATAATTCAAAGAGAGTTATCTCTCCTATTTCCGTCATTTATTCCTTTTGTGTAAGGCACTCTTCAGTATGGTGTGACCTATGTGGGCAAATGGGGAGGGGGTCAGGCCACTAGTGTGAATATAAAGTGGAGATGCTGGGGATCGAACCCAGGACCTCATACATGCGAAGCATGCGCTCTACCACTGAGCTACATCCCCTTGTTTTGTGTTGTCTAATGTCACAAAGAGCAGAGCAGGCTCCTGTTCATAATACAATAGAAGAAGTGTTATTGCCATAACTTTAAATAGCACACCCCTCATTTCAATAAATTTACATTTGTCAGATTTTTCTAACTGCAAACAGCCACACATATGCACCCCGAATTATTTAATCAGTGACGTATAGTGCAATAATCTGTGTAATCATCCATTGAATCAGCTGAATTATACAATCTGTTTCCTCCACATAATTATCGTCTCTCATCCTTTCAACTCTGCCTGCTGCGTAATTATTCCAATTTGATCTTACACAGTCTGACTGTGATGTAATTTTCTTCTTGTAAATGGAAGGAAATGAGCGTGGAAGGCTCAAAAGGCAGGCTTCTCAATATAAAGGCTGAGTTAAAAGTGACAGTGTGTTTGAATGGATTAAGAGCCTGTGCTCGGAAGGAAAATGTCAGCATGAAAAGTTTGCGCTGACTCATTTGAAACAGATATTATCTAATGCCAAAATGAAATGTTAGAAGTAAAAAACACATATCAAGGAAAAGTAATAGTAAGAGTTTATTTGTTGAATGAAATTACTATAAGTACACCATTTTCTAAGTGTTTCTAAACAAGGCTAAATCCAATAACTCACACTAGCATGCTAGCATGCTAAAGCCCAGAATATATGGCATTATGTTACTCATTTTCATTTAGCATGCTAGTTTGCTAACATTTACTAGTTAGTTTTAAACACGAAGTAAATACAGGTTTACTTTAGCCAAGTCTACAATTTGCCTCATGCGGTTTTAGTTCAGTCTGATTGCCAACATTTGCTAGTGAGCACTAAACACAAAGTAAGATGAGGCTAATGTGTGCTAGTTGGCCAAAATGAGCTAATAGCACAAAACATCAAGTATGTTTCAGGCTAACATTAGCTAACTGTTAGCTATCCTAAAATTAAGCTCTTGTTGTTTCAGTTTAGCATGCTACTTTGCTAACATTTGTGAATTAGTACTAAACACAAGTGAGGCTAATGCTAGCCATGCCTTTTAGTTAAACACGTTGTACGTGGAGCCTCATTACTAAAGCTGTGCAGTTTTGTAGATCTGACACCAGTACAGCCAACGCTTTCTTCTCCCTCAAACAATAAAAGCTTTGACACTGAAAGGCCTTGAACATTTTCAGCAAAGCCATCCTGAAAACGGGATATTCCACATCTGCAGGCCCACATTGCAGCACAGCTATTCAGCCAACAGAGGCAGGAGTCAAAAGCTGAGGCAGCATATGAAAAGGACATAAATCTGTGTGTTATCTGCCACCCACAACACTGGTAAGTCTGTTTACAAGAATGCCTCTAAATAATAAAAAAAAAAAATCTGTCCTGGTGACTTCACTGCCATTCCTCCGTGAATTGTATATTTAAGCTCACTGTAAAACATGTGGACCCTCTAACTGCTGCTAATGATGCCCAGTGCACCCGCCCCCTCTCTCCTTTTAAGTTAACTCTCCTTTTCTGAACGGATGAGAATCAAAACATGTTGTCAAGAGCTGCTTAGGACACAAAGGATCTGTCTTATTCTTTCAGAGGTTGTGTTTATTATGAAGAAACAATGACCTCAGTCGCCTCACATGGTAAAAATCTATAAGTAAACAGCCTGTCACCGTCTATGCAGGCACCTGACTCACAAACACACTCTACACGATGATTACGTGCTGAAATTCATTATGAATGGATGATTTGTTTAAAAAATAAAACGCTTTAGTTACAATAAATCACTAATATGTGGAGGCTTGCAAGCTTAGCGTAGGTTAAGGCAATTTGGTGTATGGTCCCTCAGTGGATTGGATCTCTTAGAGTCTACTACAATGGAAGTCTGAACTACCACCTACACAACAGCAGTGGAAGAATGGATTATTCTGTACCTTTAAAAAATCTTATTGAGAAAGAGTTGAAAAGAACAAGAAAAAAAAGTTTGGCACAAAATATGGTTTTAAGTTAGAAATGAATGTGCAAGAATCAAAAGAAAAACACGGACAAGAAATCATCTGAGGAAGTCATTGCGACAAAAACTTTCTTGTCATTACGTCTTCAACTAACTGACGTTAACAAATTTCTTTCCATACGTGTTTAAGGGGGAGGAGAACGCATTTGTAACACAACAGTAACAAAACCATCAGTTACAGCTAATAAACTCTTTACTGAAGTTTTGGATAAGATTATCTGGTAATGTGAAGACCTCTCTTAAACGTCCTGAAATGCTCAAACGCTCATCAGGGCCAGCCTGATTTATATCAGCCATGAGTGATATTTAGTTTTCAAATATTTCTGGATGGTTACGCCAGTACTTTCACAATAAGTGAAGTGACACATCTGCACAGATTGCAGTTGTTTTTCCACAATGTCACTTTAACTCCACTTGCACACTACCTCAGTGGTACAGGACTGGATATTACAGTGTCATTTAATCTCCAGTTATTACAGTGCTGACACTTTTTATGCTGCCGATATTTATACACATTTGCTATTTTTGTACTATATTTAGTTAGCTAATTTTATTCTATATTTATACCTTTCACTTATGGCTTGAACCAGAGAAACAAATGTCGTTCCATCCCATGTACCAACATGTATTGAAATGACAATAAAGAGTCCTTGACATTCTCGAAATCCTTGAAGAACACGCAAAGGCTAACATTAGCTAGCATAATACTGCTGGCAGATATTGAAAAGAACATTTTATCTTCCACACCACACTTAGTTAGCAGTTTTGTTTCTTACTGTAACGTATTAAGTTATTTCATTGATTGGCAGTTGACAACTGAACTTGCAGGTGTATTACCGCCCTCTACTGGACCGGAGGGTGGATCAGTAGCAACAAGTTGCAGCAGGTTGTTGCACCACATTCTCTGATTGGTTTACATCTGCTTCCTGGAGATTCCGTCCAATGGTGCATCAAAGATCTGAAAAATTAAATAATAGTAGTGTGTGTTGTGTTGTTATTATTTAATAATAGCACATTCATTATTACTGATGGGTGCACGTTTGAAAATGGAGAGAATATCTGTGACGTTTCTCCTGGAACCTAATCAAGAAATCAGTTAGGATTTTAAATCTCATGCAGTCTGAGCCCAGCTGTTTGGTTACAGTAACAAATCAGGCTGGTTCAGCTCTATAACATCAGTCTTACATAAAACCGACATGTCGATATTATTGTGGCTGGTTCAAATGCATTGTTCAGAATGAACAAAAATAATGCCGCCTATTAATCTCCTTTGACTGATGTTTCCTGGTGGTTGGCCACACCTGTGGCATGGATGATTAAACATGTATGCAGCTGTGAACCTCGATTCAAATGTAACACAAGTCTCTGTTTAAACGGCTTCCTCTTCCTCTGCATTCCCACATTCAAAATGCAGTTTTTCAGATTTGCACACTGCAGATCACAAATTTTTTTTTTTTTTTTTTTTTACGCTAGTCATGTATAAATGTCACAAGTGAAGAGCTTCACTTTGTACCGAGCACTTGTTTCTTCAATCAGATCTCAGCGGGGTGGAGGGTACAATGTCGTACTCGCCCCGGGCTCCCTCTTACTCTCCACGCAGTTGGAATGGGTTAACAGGATTAAGGGGACAAGCGCTGGGTTGGGTGGAACGCTGAGTACGTTGGCAGCGACTCCATCATGGTATGGAGTCTTTCAGAGAACTCAACATGCAGCGTATTTAGGTCAAATTCAAGAATTGCATACATTAAACGCACACAAATCCAAAACAAACCGGGAGGATGCCGAAGGATTCACACTGAGGGGGAAAGCATCAATAGATAGATGGGTAGTCACAGGAGGGAGAGAAAGATTGACACTGATTAGAGGAGGGCTAAGGAGGTGTTTCAGGGGGGCCGTGCATCTCGGTGCTGCATGTTGATCCAAGAAACTCAGTCTGGATCATAAGGGAGTAGATGTTGGCATAATCTGCTTAATCTGATTGAGGGCAGAGTCGTCTTCACAGGCTCAATAATTGATAGCACCATCTGCCGTGGAATCAGTCTACGTAAGGAATTGGGTTAGAGCAACACGGGGTAATTACATTTTACCTTTGCTGGCCCCAAGGAGACTGATTTGGGATAATTATATTTAACACAGATCTTTCATCGTAGTCACAACGGGGGTCTGCCCTCCAGAACAGAAGAGCTCACGTCAAGCGGATGTTATTCAGGAAATTGCAATACTGATTTCATAAAACTGAATTTAGTAGTGAGTAGTAGTGATTTAGATTAATAATTCACTACGTTTGGTAAACACTCTCTCATCATGTTCGGGACACAGCTGACTCAACGGCTAACTCTCAAGGTACCGCTAGCTCTGATTGGAAATCACTGCATTAGCTGATTAGATTTAGCGCTATTCAATTTCAGTGATCAGCAGTCCTTTGAAGAATGAGGCTGGTGTGTGTGTGTGTGCTTTCACCCATATATATTGTGTTGTCCTTGTGTGTTGGATGTAAATAATTGATTGTTACCATTGTTTGAGCATCTTTAATTCACAGCACATGGACGGATAGCACACACACACATGCTTGTCCCCGTTGACGCGCTTTCAAACATGTGCTAATGTTTCATTGATTACAACACTTTCATTAACACTGAAAACACGCACTTGTGTCGCATGTGATGGTTTGTTTCCTCAGCCAAGCGTTGTGTCGCAACACCTCAGCAGGTGCAGCTGTAGCCACAGGAGAAACCTCGCATCACGTGCCCGTGTTTTTTTTTTTTTTTTGTTTTGTTTTTGGAAGCATCAGGCATATTGTGTGCATGTCACCTGCCACAAACAGAGTAATGCTTCATCTTGGGAATGCTGGGAGCCCATGGCTGATATGAGAGGCTTTTTGGTTTCACCTAATTATCTAACTCCCAATGCAACATGCATGCAACACACCTGTAATAGAGCCTGAAGACGTTAATGAGAGTCAAAGGCGAAATGAAGGGAACAATCGCTGCATTTTTGGGATTAGTTCTCTCAGTATGGAAGCAAAATCAATTATTTCATCATCTTCTTGTTGAGGAACGTGCGGGATGGAAAACGTTTTCTTTTGGCAATATGAATGCTTTTACTGTATGTTGTAATTATTGCTTTTCTCATACACTACAGGAGAGGAAACCTAGTTTGTGTGTCGGTGAAATCAAGTTGGAGGAAAACTGCAATCAAAGGCACTTAATCATTCACCTTGCAGGTAGTGGAAGGCTGAAAGCTTTTAATTCAAGTACCAGCAACATGAAATCATGACAGAGCAGGGTTCTGCAGAACAATAAGTGGAGATGCTGGGGATTGAACCCAGGACCTCATACATGCGAAGCATGCGCTCTACCACTGAGCTACATCCCCTCTGCGAGCCTTCACTCGTCATGTCACCATCGAGCCGTTACATTAAGAATCATTGCCTTTCTGAGCAGGACTACTTGAAACCATTGTCATTCAAACGTGTTCTTACATAATACATGGTCCTCTACGGTAAACTGGTGACTTGTCCGGGGTGTACCCCTCGTCTTGCCTGATGACA
Organism: Chelon auratus; assembly: GCA_030220025.1. Classification (NCBI taxonomy): domain Eukaryota; kingdom Metazoa; phylum Chordata; class Actinopteri; order Mugiliformes; family Mugilidae; genus Chelon; species Chelon auratus. The sequence goes on from JASGAT010396246.1 coordinate 13,465, forward strand.
GCTGGGATAGGCTCCAGCCCCTCCCTTGACCCTTCACAGGACAAGCGTTTACAGAAGATGAATTAATTACTTTTGTCATTCAAACATCTTACTTTGGAAGTGATTTTTTGTGATTCTACACGATGGAAGCATAGTAACAACGAATATTCTGCATAAAACTAATTTGGCTGCTACCCAGTCTCCAATTCCCAAGTGTCCTAAGGTGCTATTTGTGATCTGCACCATTTTTGGCAAGCAAGGTACCACTGACTGTCTATAAAAATGGACAAACCCTCTGTGATGTTACCCACAGGATTCCTGAAGAATGTTTTTAAAGCTCTGCGTGGTGTCTCGGGATACTTCCTGGCGCCTCCTAGCTCCCTGTTAATTCAAAAATGCGCAAAGAGGCAGAGCACGAGCGGAGCTGCGGTGGGCTACCTGTCACTCAAAGCAGCCATGTCCTAGATTTAATTAAAAATGTGTACGTTAAAAATTCTCCTCCTGTAGATAAATTGATCAATCGCGAATCATGAATGAGGAAAATACCTTCAGCGAACAAGCCTTAGGACATTTCTTCCTGGATAACCTGAACAAAAATACCAACCTTCATGCATCATTTGGGTGGAATGAAGCTAATCAAATGCTTTAACTGGAGCGTTGATCCAAATCTCTAGGCTTACCTGGGCTTAGTACAACAGTTCAGGGCCACTGCCTGGATCTCTTCCATCTCCGCCTTCAATGAAACAGCAGAACCCATTGTTTGGGGATTACTGGAAAAAAGGTTTTTAAGCTGTTTGTTCCATTTCCTCCACAGCAGAGGTGAGAGATGGGGGGTAAATCAGTTGGCTACCAACCAGCTGTGACACAAACACCAAGTAGTGGATATCACACGGGGTAGGGATCGACCCCGCGCTCTTCTTGTAATCTGGTTTATTCAGGGGGAAATGCACACATTCAGCAAAATATTTCCGCGGTATGTTTTTATGAGTTCCCTCCGACTGACAGCTTGATTGATAAACTCAGACGGAGGGAGGGAAAAATCTGCACAGATGTTGCACATGAGATGGATTGGAAACAGGGATGTAGGGGCGAGGGAGGTGAGAGAGGGGACGCAGAGAGGGAGACAGTGTATTTTGGGTTTAATTAAGAAAATGAAAGCTGTTAACTGAATGAGTGATGTCTGTGTGTGAGTGCATGTGGCCCCGGTGCTCTTCAGAGCAGAAGTCCCTTGCCTTTTGTGGCACCCCCACCCCTCCCTCCCTCACACAAGCTGTGACTAAATAAGCACTGAAACAGAATTAATATCCATGAGTGTATCCACTACTAACCCGGCGATTAGATCCGTCACAGACTTGCTAGATTAAGGTGCACGGACTTGACGCCAAGCAATCGGCTATTTTATTTTCTTTCTTTCAACAAAGTCACCTCTTCTGTCCGCGGTGATGTCCAAGGACAAGGTCAATGCCACGTGTGTGTGTGTGTGTGTGTGTTTGCCTGCCTGGCCCTGAAGCCGATCAACGAGCTGCTCCCTCGCTGATTCCGAGCCATATAATTGCGTTTGCTGGAGGAGGTGCCCCTCTGTCTCTACCCATCTCTTTCCTGCGCCTGATTTTCCTTCCTGTCACCCTCTTCCCTCGCAACAACCCCTCCAGCCTCGACCGGTGTCTCCCAACCCGTTAGTCACACACACACATGATGCGGAGCCAGAGAGAAAAACCTTTTGGCCAAAGCCAGTGTCTGGTCTTGGCTGACACACACGCAAGCACGCATAACATACATTTAGAGACCACTGTGTATAAACAGCCACGCACAGCGACATACACATTAAGCGAAGGAGTGCAGGGTCACGGATTGCAGCTTCCTTACGTCAGGGCCTGAATATTAATGCGAGGGGACAGATAAGCAGCCGTGGCAATCCCTTTAAGGCCGTACTCCTGTCTGGTTGGTGCCTGTGCTTAATTTATGCCAATCTGTACTCCCAATTTATGCAAATGTTGTGTTTCTATTTGAGCCACTGTGTGCGAAGTGACTTGAAGGTTTCAGTCAGTGTGTCCTCATTTAATTTACTGATACCTGGAAGCAGTTATTATTATTATTTTTTTTTGATTGGGAATCCCCATTTACTGTTTATTATTTGTCAGTGCAACGCCGTGAACAAGTGTCTGGATGATAAATCAGAATTTGCTTCACCCGTCCACATATTTCAGCATCAGCCTCTTAGCATGTTTTATACCAGACTGACTTCACTCGACGACCCAGACATGCATGTGGACCTCCACAGTGACAATGATAAATATCCTCCCCACCCAGAAAAAGCCATGGGTGGGTTCTCGTGAATCGCCCTCAGCTCCAAACGGCCGCTGCGGCCCTCGCTGATGAAGACATCCATTGTGATACCGAGTGACGTTTAGTCATTCAAAAGTCGTTGCGGCCGCGTAAAGATGAGACACGCACAGTGTGAGCTTAATCAGGCTCGATTAGAGACGGCGCCGCTCACTTCTCAGCTCCATTTGGCTTTCCTTTGACATCCCTGCCTCACCTCTGACCCCTGACCTCCTCCTCCTCCGTCCTCCTCGTCTACCAAATCCTTTAATCCGGGCTCCTCTGCGACCCCTCCCTTTATCCCCAAAGTTGGGGTACATGTCTGCACCCCCGCCCCGTGAAATCGGTTGGTCGGCATCGCCGGCCTCTCCTCTTGGGGGATAAGAGCAGGAAGCGGGAAGGAGAGGATAAAATGGCTGCTGAACAATTAATCAAAAGCATGGCTGAGCTTAAGAGGTTGTAGCTGATTGTTCCCGAAAATAACTCACCGTCATCATAACAGTAAGCTGTCTGTGCACCAAGCCTGCAGACCAATGACCTCACGTCTACCTTTAATCATCTTTACTTGAGATGCCCCGCCCCCTTGTGATGTCAGATGTTTGACACGTGGATTAAGGAAGAGATTTAAAAAGGAACAGAGCTGGACAACATAGTTTAAACGCTCCGTCCATGTACACACTTTGCTTTTTTTTTTTTAAACAGCCTGGTCTTATTTTCACATTGGAAACTGTACGGGATTGTATGGTTATTGTAATAGCATGTTACACTTTAACTACAGGAGGCTTTTATGTCATTATATTAGAGGGCAAACCCTGTCATTACTCCATAAACCCATCATGAGTGAAATAAATCCTTAATTCTGAGGAACATCCAAAAAAAAAAAAGAAAAGAAAAAAAGCCTGTGCCAAGATTGTATTACATGTTCTTCTGAAGAAAACATAGGTGCGCACATGCACCTGTCTCTCCCGTCATCATCTTACCTGACTGTTCTGCCTCTTCCGGAAGGCGGGGCCGTACATGGCTCCCTTGTAACCCAGCTCAAACAACCCTCCATATCACTGTGGTCCTTCCTGCGCTCCGGCTCCACCGACAAAACGCGCGCCCTGGGATTGTTTTCTTTATTTTATTTTTAACGTGATNCCCCCCACCCCCTGCTTTTATTTCCCCGTGCAGTTTAAACTGAAGAGCTTTGTTTCGAGGAGCGGGACAGACTCGGCTAGTGACAGCAGGGCGCAGAGCCACCGGGAGAGAGGAGCGAGGCTACCGCGGGCTCATTATAGCCCAGGACGCCGGACGGTACTCCTGCACGAGAGAGGACGCCACTTTGGATTACTTTAGCGCGCAGTTTGTGGCTGGAACACGGCACAGATGCCACTACCACGATTTAACCCATGCTTCTGAGCATGTCGCTTTTATTGACTGGATAATAAATCCCTCACATTTGCGCTGAGCGGAGGCGCGCACACTTCTTCTTCTGCGCTTTGTGCACAACGCAGCTACGGGAAAGCGGTAACCTGTAGCAGAATAACAAACTGGACGCGTTTATTTCATTTAGAAATAATCAGCGCAACGTATTTACTTATTTAAGAGGAGACTTGAGC
>JASGAT010396255.1:2287-18637 GCA_030220025.1 Chelon auratus
GTGTCTCTTTATTCTTTCTATTGAGAAGAAAAGGCAATGGCTAGCTTGGGGAGTAATGGATTAGTGGGAGTCACGCAAATTATTACTTGTGAATTATGAATGTGGGACTGCGGGAGACTGGAAATGAGTCTACTGGAGGAGCATCGAAATGAAGAAATAAAATGATGAGCAGCAATAGTGGAATAAAGAAAAAATGCTGCGTTACTGTGCAGAATGAAAACAATTAATGCTTCTATATTAAAAGTTAATTTAATTAGCAATACCTTTTAAAGACAAGAAAATGCACAGTTAACAATATATACTGTACAAATCTCAGGGGTGAGCAGTCTATACTTGCAGTGCGTGCAGTAAAAGAAAAATACTTTATTTTATCATGCAGACAAGATTTTATTTGGATTAAAACCTGAGCCAAGCAAGGTAAGGTCGACCAGCTTTATAAGTACAGATACGATCTACTAGGTCTTCTATTAGTTACCCAGTAAAAAGTAGGAGGAAGAGCATAATGCTGGACACAAAAATCTAAACCTGTTTGCCAAACACACAACACACACTACAGGTGTTTAAATCAAATTAGTCAGGGCTTGTGTTGCGCTTGAAAAAACAGGCACGTGCCAGCCAATACCAATATAAAGCTTGGCGTTGTACAACTACAGCTCAGTGTGGCACACAAGAGAAACTCTGAAACGTTGGGACATCAAACAATCTCAGCCATGATTTATGAACGGTGCGGTAGCGCGCACTTCATTTGTATTCATTTATTTTTTTTGGTACAGAACAATATGGAGGCTCAAAAGCAACACTGAAATGTATTCCTGTGTCGTTTTAGTCTCCTTCTCTTCTGCTCATCTCCTCCTCTCAGCAATCAGGTCAGTCACAGCGTCTCGCCAGCGCGCATGTGCTCCCACAAATCCTGCTCTCACACGACTTGCAACCTGACTATGCAAGAAAGGCAGCATGGGACTTGGAGAGATGAGGAGGGTAAAGAGGGAATTGAGAAAAAATAAAATATGCGATAGGGATCGCCATCTTTGAGGATGATGAAGCTCAGGCATTGAGGGGGGGGAAAAAGAGAGAAAGGGGAAAACAGAAATGAGATAAATAAGTAAACAGAGCAGGGCTTGTTGGCGACACCACATCCTCCAGAGACCGTGTCATCTATTTTCACTGCCTGACAAGCATGTTCTTTCGCAGCGATGTGCGTCAAGGCAGAGGGAGACACAGTGAATACACAGTGAATCAGCGCCATCTCTCTCCCTCTTTCGTTCACACACATTCATCTCCCCATGGATGCCATGTCACTGACTTGAAGAGAGAAGAGCATTTGCATTTCTCTTTCCCCTGTGTCCCCAGACTCACATGCTGATTCGCGTGACAGTGACTGTGGATGTGTGCGCGTGAGCACCACCGTGCGAGTATGCCTGTGTCTTTGCCAGTTTGTGAATATGCATAAGGGTACGGCATGCGTACCTGCCCACAAGCACGTCATGTTTGCACATTAGCATGTGCATGTTTAGGCTTTTATCACCTCTTGCACAAAGGCAGGGTGCATGTGTGCGTGTATTTATAGTCTGACACGTGTTGTCTTTCGTCAAGACCGGATGCTCTTTAGCCAAACATCTTTGCGCTGTTAGACATGGAGCTTACAACAGACAGAAACAGTGCATCTTGTCATCAGGGTGCGTTCCAGCAGAGAGCCTCAGGGCAGAGGAGAACACATATGAAAATCAGCAAAGTTCTGCACGTCTTGCAACTATGCACGATTCTAACAAAAGCTTCTTGGGCAAGTGTTTTGAGATGTTTGTGGCTAAAAAGTTGGAACCTCTAGAGATGAGCTCATAAAAGCTAGAAGGGTGTAACGACGCAAACTGCGAATAATTCACTTTAAAGATCTAAAAGGAAACTCATATATATTAGTCCAGATAAACCTTTACTACAACCCAAAACTTGATGGCAGATAAAAGATAATCAATGTCTAATGTGTGTTTAGTAAACTCTTACAAACTCTGGCTACAGTCTGCCAATAGGACAGCTCCAATGCTCCTTGAAACAGATTCTCCCTTCTCTGAGAAGTGTGTGTTGGATGGACAAACACTATTCTTCNAAAAAAAAAAAAAAAAAAAAGAAAGAAAATGAATGATGATAATGGCAGACATCTTCATTCTAAAATCTGCCTTAGGCGCTAAATTTGTTGAGAAGCGATTGGGATTCTCATTATTTTTGCTGCAAACATCTACATCTGGTTTTCTAAGTAATTAGGAAAGAAATTAGCTTGAAACAGTTTACGTAACTTTTAGCCAAAGGACAGTCTAAAGCAGTGGTGTCAAACATACGGCCCGCAGGCCAAAATCGGCCCGCTAAATGGTCCAATCTGGTGCGCAGGATTAATTTGCAAAGTGCAAAAAAGACATAGAAGACATTAAATGCAATTTTTTCTTAAAAGTAACTGCTTTTCCGGATAGTCCACTTAGGTTTGCACTCTTTTTTGGAGACATAACACGACACTGAGACCCAGAACTAAACAGCAGATGCCATTTTTCTTAAGAGATTTCAGGTTGTTCATGTCTTGTAAAAGGATAGTTTATTGAATATGAACATTTCCATAATGTACCTATAGTTATTTGCTCTAAAAGTTGCTGTCATTTAGAGGTTATTGCCTATTATTTTACTGGTCCAGCCCTCTTGAGATCAAATTGGGTTGTATGTGGCCCCTCAACTAAAATGAGTTTAATCTAAGGGGATCTAAAGCATAGCTCAAGGTCATGGGGACTTTTGCTTTTTAAGCAAGGACGCTTTCTTGAGCCTGTGGACCAATGGCAAGGTTTTAATTTCCAGAAAAAAACAAGACCGTTAATGTTAAAAACATTTCATCTCCTGTTCAGTAAGCTGCCATTGCGGCACACCATGCCTCAGTCACTGTGTCCTCAAACAGGACATTTACATATAAAACATGAACCACACACTGTGACAAATGAGCGAAACAGCAAAGCCAAAACAACTGGAAAAAGAAGTCTGAGATTTGGGACTGTGGAAAAATACTGTATGCCTTAGTGAAGAGGGCCAGAGAAGTCCAGAGTCAGCCAATTGCAGAGCTCCTGGGGGTTCGCCGACTTGATGACAGACTGACACAGATGGACACATCGGCTGCTGCTGTGATTAACTTTATGGCTATGAGTCACAGAAGAGGTTGAGTAGTTTAACCCAACGGGGTGACAAAAAAAACAAAAAAAGTTGTGAGAGGAACTGTTTTATTATAAAGTCTATGGAGAGGAAGCAAGTGAGGCAATGGATTTTATCTTGGCCACCTCTTATTCTGCTCTGTCCTGACCTGTGGAGTTTGTGTTTTAATTAAAGTCATTATCCTGGGGGAGAGGTTCTGGCTTTGGTAAGCAGGAGCAGAGAGGGAACGGGAGGGCAGAGGTGAGAGACTCGGGGCAGGAGGGAGAGGGGACATCCACTTCTAATTCCATTCCATCTCACTTAATTCATTATGACAATACTTTACTTTGGCGAGACAAGTTTGTTGTTTCTACAGAGACCAAATTAATTTTAGATTAAACACCGATATAACACAGCTATACTTACATGGTAGCTTTAACTTAATATAAGCAGAAAGAAAGAAAAGAGGAAATTAATATATGTAATTACTCAATAGACATTTGACGTTAAGACCTAAAAACAATATAATGCCTAATGTTTCAATGCTCGTTGTAACATTTCAGAAGTCAAGTGTTAAAATAAACATGAGCAGCTAATTAGAAGTAACATATGCCTTTTCTGTACTTTCATTGGCACAGTGGTGGTTAGCACTGATGCCTCACAGCAAGAAGGTTCTGGGTTCGGTACTCCAGCTTCCTCCCACCGTCCAAAGACATGCTGGTTAGGTTAATTGGACGTAGGTGTGAGTGTGCATGGTTGTTTGTCTCTCTGTGTTAGCCCTGTGATAGACTGGCGACCTGTCCAGGGTGTACCCCGCCTGGCCCCCCTTCCCTCGCGACCCTCCAGAGGACAAGCGGTTACAGAAATTGAATGAACATTCTCTGTCATCACTTATTTAAAATGTAATTTCTTTTCTGGAAAAAAAGATAAATTAAGGAAATCCGGAGCCAAAATACTTAAAAACAGCTTCTACCCTCGAGCTGTCAAATCTCTCAAATTCCCTAGTCCACCTTAAACTACTGTTTTAAAATGCTGCCATACCATACCAGTTTACTGTTCTATATCAGTTTCCGTTTCACTTAATTTGTGCGCTTCTGTGTGTTTTTACTTGTACATATTGTAGATTTTTATTGTGTATTGCTTTAACTTTTATTTTTATTGCTTCCGAAACCAGGGAGCTGCTAAACTGACAACGAGAATAAAAGCTTATATTCTACTCTAGCCGATCTCAAAGTGCAGCATGCAGCCTTCAGTGTGCTCCTTTTACTGTATTAAAACAGTCCATTCTCTTTAATTACAGTAGTACAGTAGTAGTAGTCAAGTATGGGCTATAGGATATTACAGAACTGTGTATAAATAGCATTATGTTAAATGACAGGTGAGATGGTTAGGGTCAGGGCTGGTAGTCCTTCATCTAAAACCACGAATGGTATAGCGATAGCACGCAACATGTCTTGCCATGTTATTTGCGCTTGGATTATAAAAGGCTGGTATCTGTGATGACAACACACGTACATATCACCTTGAGCAGCAGCAGATCATCTCTAAGAGGTTAGGGACACGACACCGATGTGTACACGGACCATGGTGCTTTACATTAGCACTTAAATTGGATACACTGGTTACACATCTGATCTGATAACGTCATCTCAGCATTTGCATTTTAGGCAGTTACAGCAGCTGAAATAAAATCCGAATCATTAACATTACAAGCAACAAGCAGTAAGATGGGAGAGATCGAGGTCAGAGCACTTGCAGTCAGACGGATAAAACACAAAAATCATTTTAATAAGACAGTGCTTACATAGGAAAGTAATTATTTCCTGAGTATACTTCAGCAAACATGTGAGGCAGATAAAAGCTGCAGCTCTCGTCAATCTACTTGATGTTTCTAAAGAGCAGAGCACACACACTTCTATTGCAGAAAATACAGTGGGGACCTCAGTGAGAAAGCTACATGCAGGTTCAATCTCTAAGGCCATCAATCAAACCATCCACAATTTTACTCAGTATAAGGATATAATCTAGGTACACAAAAATCTTCCACAACAGATACTTTATTCTTTATGGAGCCACTTATTTTAAAATCTGGAGATCCGTTTTTAAATCCATGCAACTAACGTCTGCTTCATTTCTGAATTGAATCTGACGCTGCGTGAACTCCGTGAAAGTCATCAGAAGTCACAGGAAGGTTAGAAACCGCCTATCTATCCATTATAACATCGTCGTAGACTTTTCCGTCCATTCTTCCTATCACACCTGCACCATCTTAACGACTTTGGGCCTTTAAGCATTCATCAGATCTACAGCCAATAAATCAACCATATCAGGAGCATGTCAACAGTCCTGGTGACTGATAATTTGCAATTCCTAACACAATGCACGCGCACACACACACACACACATATATATATGCCTCTTAACCTATAAAAAAATAAATAATAATAAAACTACAAGCATCCACACAGGAATAAGCACCAAAAAAAAAAAAAAAAAACAAGCTGTTTGGAGCATTTGATCAAACTGTCCTCGCCAGCCGTAGTTGTCCGGTCCTGTTATGTGCTGCAGTCTAATGGCCATTAGACTCAGCAGTAACTGAGGGTTGTAGAGTGAACAATACTGATGTACCTTTAATGGAGATTTCATTGTCACCACTGGGAACATCGTTAGGGTCTGCTAGCCTCACACGGCAGTGACATCTAACCATTACAGTGTTTATGAGCCCAATTAATTAAGAAGACCATCTGACTTTGGCGTTTTTGGACTGCAGGGAGGAATATGGCACCATCATGTTGCAGAAAAAGATGCATCCCCTTAACATCTGTGATCTGGGTAAAGGACACCATCTTATTAAGTGTGTACATTTACAGGGGTCAATAACCCTCGTGGATTCATAGTCTATAATTGCAGCAGCCTGTGCCTTGCGCTGCAGTGGGGGGCATTCATAAAATGCTTTGTTACCGTTATTGCATGACCCGTTACCCTCTTGGTAAAGAGGACCACTACGGGTGCTCTCTTTGATAATGCAAAGCTGAGAAAAATGATATGACCTGCTGCACATACAGTCATAAGGACCACACTTAAGTTAATGAATAGATTTTTGAGCTGGAATTCGCACAGGCCTCTTAATCACTCTTAAGTGGGGTTACTATAAATTAAAAGATTGTAAATTCTACATGGTAATGTAAGATTACACTAAGTGGGATGCAAATTGATAGACACATTTGCGACACACATTATTGGTCAACCAGCTTGTTAAATTAATTGGGTAGTTGTTGGCAAGTTGGAAAATCATAGAGTACATTTAAGGAAAAACATTACAGTTCCTCAGATCCTATAAAGCCCATAAATTATTTAAAGATAACACCCAGGATAACTGCCGTAATGTCATTTGCACAGTTAACACCTGATCCAAGATCTTCATTTCTGCTTTGCAAGAAATGCATATCTACACAATTGTTAGTGACTGTTTCTCCTTTATCAGAAGCAGTAAATAGGTAAAATCAGATTAGGGTCAGACTGGCATTAAGAAATGGGAAATGCACAGGATCTCATACATGTTCCAATGTTCTACAGGAAGGGGTTTGCAATAGATTTAATGCATATTAAAAGATTACATCTTACGTTTTCTCCTATGTTTGTGAACATTTATCAGGCATCCACTAATTCTTTGACTAATGTGTAAAGAAAATAGTCCAAAAATGTTACTTCTAATCAACTAATTGTATTATTGTGGGGGAAAAAAGCATTTAGAAGTTTGCAGTACCATTACACAAGCCAAAATGACAAGGGCATATGTCTGGGGAAATAAAATGTCTCCTGTTGTACTGAAATTCATCTTTCTGCATTGTTCTGTCTTCATAACACCAGGCTTGACGTGAAGCACTGGATGAAAGTGACTTATACACCAAGTCAAGTCCAAAAGAGCTGATTTATGCACCATTACAGTTGGAGCTCAAGAGAAATCAGAACAGGGTGATTAAACTGTAGTGCTGTCCAAATAACCAAAGTACGTATTGATTGATGGCTGGCCCAAAGTCTGAGGACATATCAGACATGAGGCATTGTGCTGACTCAACAGGACAGCGAGGTGACTCTTCCTTGGCCGCATCACAGAGACGTTCTCTTTCGCCAAGCAATTTGGCAGCGAGTGGTCAAAGGCAAATGTAACTAATCACCTCATGTTTTGGCGCTTTCTTGTGCCATAAACATGTCATCCACTGGCGTGTTTCTGGACCCAACTCATCCCCAGCACGGTGTGGAACAAGATTAAACGGTCTGACATCATTTTCAACAGGAGTAGATGGGGCAATGAGAATTGAGTCGAATGACTGGTTAGTTGCCTCATTGTTTATTTGATTATTGTTGGTTGGTTACCCCTCAGTGGCCTTCCAGTGACCGTGCAGGTGTTACTGGGTGGTTTATGGGCTTAATTGTTTTAATCAGCCACACCTGAGGTGATGTGGATAGGGGCATGGCAGACACTCATCAGCTGCAGAAATTACGTAATTCTGTCACCTGTTTCCACTTATTATTGCGGTCCTCAAGCCAGGTTATTGATCAGTTGGTTAATTTTTGTTGGTTTGTTATTGGTTGGTATTTATGTGTTCAGAAATTCACCCACTCATTTATTTGGATTTATTATTTGAGTACTGAGAGTTTGGGAAATACTTGCGCGGGCCTCTTGGATTTGTTAAAACATTTATCAAGCCATACATGACCTTCATTTAAATGCCAAAAAGAGAAATTCATTTAAAACAATCCTACCAGGGCTGCAATATAATACAATTATTAATGTTTTGTCTGTTAAATGTCACTGAAATAAAAAAAAGCTTTTCCATTTCCCAAGGATGCCCTCAGGCGCCTTGTTTTGTCTGAAAACAGCCCAAGATGTGAAGATATTCAAGTGCAGTGATCAGGTATGACAAGGAACGGTTTGATTTGAACTGATGACTGTAGATAACTGGATATATGCACATGTTTGACTTACTTCCCCTGCTACAAAGAAAACAGAAAACATTCTTGAGGCTTAAGATTCTTGTCTGTTGTTTTTCTTGTGTACTCCGGTTGACCAGACATTTGATTGCAGGTTGGCAGGAGATGTAAAAAAGGTGCGTCTCTGGTTGATGAAGGCATTGCTGACTCAGCAGAGATTCGGAAGGATAAGGTGATTCATTTCTAGTACTCTGAATTATTAGTTTACTTCAATAAATGGAAATGGATGAAGTGAAATGCATAACAGCACATGTACCTTGGATGGATGTGCACAGCAGTACAGCAGGCTGAAAATAGTTAATTTCATATCAGTGGGCCCGCTACTGAATTTATAGATTAGTCCATTTCCCTGTATAGTATAGAACAGAGAGTGGCTACTTGAATTTCTAATCACTGCACCAACGTTGCGCAGCCCAGAGGGACAGGTCTTTGGAGGCTACGATATGTGAACTATATTACCACTGTGAAATTAATAACTTCACTCACTCAATAAACCTCCTGCAGAAATGGGTTTTACCATGTCAGGAATTTCACACAAGCAAGGCAGTGAAAATCTTCCAACTTTGCTACGAGGGTTAAACGGGGGTTTGACTCAGATTAGAAAACTTTCAAACAAACCTCAGACATTGAAGTTCCTTTAACTCAGTGTTGTAGTTTTTTTCCCAGCCGTCATCAGGCGAGAGGCGGGGTACACCCTGGACAGGTCGCCAGTCTATCGCAGGCCTCACAACTTATTATTATTAATATAATTTAAGTTAAAGATATTTAACAGTACAAACAAATCCAACAAAATATTAAGTTCACAACTTGAATCAAGATATTGCACGCTTGTAATACCTCGTAAAGATTTCTTATGCCAAATGATTAAAGGTGCACCTCTTGTGCAGTGGGGTTAACACTGACTATTGCAGTGTTCACCAACAAAGCCGTGTGTGTGTTGTCAACATCACAAAGTTAAACAAACAGGGCTGACATCCCTCAGTCCTCCTATCTTGAATAGTTTTTCTTGTTTGGCTGGGTCAACCTGAGCCCTTGGTATGAAGTTATATTGATCCCTGTAGAGAAAAAGACTGGAAGCTGCCAGTGACTCAAACAGTGGAGCTCAAGTTTTCTGACTGCCAGGTCCTACTTTGACAACCCGACTGACGAGTGTTCAATTAAAGGGAGTACGTAAGTTTGGAGAATGAAAGGGCAGCGGCCGAAGCGAGTCAGAGACTGAGGAGCCAGGGTGTAAATGGAAAGAAGAAAAAGTGCCTTGTGAAGCAGATAAAGCCATTTTTGCTTTAAGCAGGAGGTAGAAATGGAAATGACAATGCAGAACGCTACCGACGTATTATTTATGGATCATTCACTTCATCTGAATGAGTCATTGTTCCTTTACAAGAGGCTTTACTCGTAACACCCCTTCAATAAATATCTCAGGGACAAATATGGGCACACAGTGTTACCTTCATCCTTAAATCATCACACACACAACTTCCAAGAGAATAGATCTGCCACTTTAAAATGAGTGTTTGAGTAAGTTGTTTTATGTCGGTTTTATTTTAATTTGTCAGTCTGCTGACTCGGCATGCCAGGTTTGAATGAAGGAATTCGGCATGCTCAGTTATTTTCTCACCCAACTTATTCCCAGTCCCTGAGCCATGTTTTCTCCCTCTTCATCTCGTGTTCCTCTGGTGCTCCGTTCCTCTTTAATGTGCTGCCATGCATCTCTTCTCTTACATTTTTTTCCATTTCGTCCCATGACTGCTCCTTTTCCTTTTGTCTTTTAACTCCCACGGTCTTTTTTTCCCCCGTGCACTTTTCATAACTCCTATATTCAAAAATGTTTCCACAGATTTCTAAGAGAGCTAATCATAAAAAAAAAAAGCTGAAACTGAAATAACTCAAATGCCATTTATCCGAACTTGGCACAAAAATGTCTAACACCTCCAGTGGCTGTATTTATTCAGTTATTTAAAGTTATTTAGTGTTTATTTTGTGCATCCTCTCAATTCCACTAATGTGCTCCTATATGTGATTTGTCAACTAAAGCACCATCACACTCCTATAAACAGTTTTCACTACGTTGCAAAGCTTGTTACGCCTCTAACTTCTTTTCAAGCGGAGCACGGCAGTGGTGTTTGTGTTTATGCCGCTGGATATTTAATGCTGTCATTTTATATATTTGGTTACTGCAACTCTACATCTCTACCACATGATCAACCGCAGCAGTGAATGTAATGTACCGTGTGCAGCTGTACAATCAGAGTCCTGGCCTCATACAGCCATCATTGAGTCCTGCCTTGATCAAAGACCAAAATTTGCACTCAAGCGTGACAAGGGTACTGCTTTCCATTTCATCTTCTCACACAATTTTTGTGTTATGCGTTTTCAAACCTCTATTTCCACACTCTACATTCTACCTCATTTGCTTCTCTACCTCTCTTGCCTTTCATTCTCATCCATCATCAGTACTGCAACATGCCCCAACATCTGCCCAGGCAAAAGCCAGATGAACTTGGGGCAGATGGTGTGTGGACTCATGTAAAGGTCCAGAACTGGCAGGGTCTGATTGTACTGATTAGTTTCTCTTCGCTGGTTCAAGTTTTGCCAGATGCTAAAAATAAACTGTTGCGCTTTTTATTTTTAGGAGCAGAATCGCACGGAATCATGGTCCTCACGACCCGTCCACAAATAAAGCGCTATGCTTACGAGTGTTAAGTTGGAGACTCTGGTTGCCTAGGTAACTCCTGTTCTATATTTCTCACTCTCTATGTTCATTCATTCAACTTCTGTAACCACTTGTCCTGTGAAGGGTCACAAGAGGGCTGGAGGCTATGCCAGCTGTCTTCAGGCGAGGGGCAAGGTACACCCTGGACAGGTCGCCTGTCTATCACAGGGCTAACGCAGAGAGACAGACAACCAATCACACTCCCACTCACACCTACGGCCAATTTAGACTCACCACTCAACAATTAACCTAACGAGCATGTCTTTGGACAGGGGGAGGAAGCCGGAGTACCCGGAGAAAGAACCCATTCAGACACAGGGAGAACATGCAAACTCCACCAGGAAACGCCCAGTCAGCCCATGGATTTGAACCCGGAATCATCAGCGCCAACCACCACGCCACTGTGCCGTCCTACACGTTTCAGAGTAAAACAAGCAGGACATTAAAATTATTGTTAGCATACGAACTGATCTAGCTCTTCTTGCCGTTACTACTCTCAGACAACTCCAAGCACACCATCAGTGAACATTTGGGGAAATGGCTCAAAGTTCAACTTGGTGGCCTCTCACTTTGTGACATCAGAAAATATGTTGCCTATTGGTACAACTTGCTTAATTTGCTAAAAACTACATTGCTCCTGTGTGTTCGCCCCTTTAAAGCGCACACGGTATAGTATAACTTTACATTTTGTTAATCTGTCCTATTGTTTCTTTGGTCTTTCAACTAAAATACATTCTCATGTGGACGGAGCTCATCTGTTTATTCCATCCTATCTCACTCTTTCAGCCACATTGCCACATTTTTTTTTCTTGTCTTTCTTTGTTCTTCACTCCCCGTCTTCTCTCCCTCCAAAGCAGTAGGTGCCACAGCAGCACTCAACAGACAATTCACGCGACTACATCATGGCAACAGACTACCCTATGTGCATATGCTCTCATTCACATTCTTGCAAACACGCTATCCCAATCTCTCTTTGCTCATCTTGCAAACAGTGTGAGACAACTGTGCCAGTTTGTGCACAAGTACACACCACTGGGTGCATTTGCTCAGTGGGCAGATTATCTGCAGTACCGCCGGAGTTCACAGCAGGAGACTGGAAATGCAAACATGCATTTGTATACGTTGCTCTAACAGCACGCAAGCTAAAATGAGCCATTGTGATCATGAATGCAGCCATAATCTCAGACGTGAGTCATGTTTGCCGCTTTACACGTGCAGTACAAATATACAACACTAAGGAAAAAGCGCTGCTGCCTGTTCCAACATCAGAAGGCATAAGCAGTGGTCTGCCGACTGCTGATGTGAGAGATGCGAGATGCATTTGTGTTCTAATCTGCAAATTCAGCTCTTTTACATTTTAGAAAACATGAAAGCTCCGGAGGCTTGTGCTATTCCAGACAACACCATGATGAAGGGAAGTTCTTTCAACTTCAGCTACCTGACCTCAAGTTTCCATCTCTCTAAGCAACTTCACAGCATTTAAATACACATCTTTTGCTTTGCAACGCCTTACAAAATTAATGTAAATCTTTGATGTAAAAGTGCACTGCTGTCTTTCCGGGAGAATGTTTAAACTCAGGGAGCGATGACCTGAGGGGCTTTGCTACACGCACTGGGGTTTGCATTAAACCACATACTAAATGGAAGGACAAGTCAATTGTAAAAGCAGTGGCTCTGCTCAGGAGGCCCCTCTAAGGAATGAATATACACCAAAGAGAAGCAGAGGACATGCAGCCACAAACGATAACGATTACTATAAAAACTACCCTGTTAACACGCAGCAACGATAAATTATTAATCCACAGCTACTGTGACTAACACTATGCACGTTTGACAACAGCGTCCTGTGTTTATATGCTGTGACAGAAACACGGACGAAAGGAAAGCACGTGCCACTGATCGAAGATTTAAAGACGAGAGTCGAAGTGTTGAAAAGAGACAGAGACCGATTCTGAACGAGACAAGCAGTCAAGTAATGGAGAGACAAGCACGCTGCAAACTCTGGGACAGAAATCTGTTCAGGTCTCACTTATTGATTTTTTTTTTCCAGATAAACTCTAAATCAAACCAAATTCACAAAACACAAGTCTGGGACTACAAGAAAAATGACTGATGATTCAATGGAGGGATTATACAACATTTTTTTTCTCTAGGCCACAACTATTCTCTCGTTTGTTAAGAACGAACCAATTTATTTTACACATCTATAATAAAAACTGCAGATTAGAGAGTGCATTGTCTTTGACTGAACTGAGATACAAACAGTGCATCACAATATATAGTGAGTGCATTTCATAAATAACCATCCAGACAAACTTAATCCTGTTATTCAGTTTATTGCAGATATTGATGAAGTAATAACAGAGGATTTAAGAATAACAGCTCACAGTTCTGCAGTGTATTGGAGTCATCAATGCAAGTTCGCTCGAACACTAGCTCATACCCCCAAGATGATGAACACTAATATGAATCTCAAGCTGCTTCAAGGATTTTCTCATTAAAGTTCAAGAGTAGGGTTCTTGGTCGGAGCAAGATTACTTACTATTAAAAAAAGAAAGAAGCATGTTTTAAGCACGCTGCTGTCCTGGATTCTCTTATTAGACACTCACATTTGCAGGAATCAGATTCAGGACCCCAGTGAAATCACGTACAGTAATTATAGTCGAGTATGTTTTTACTTTGAGGCAGGTTTATGAAAACACGCTGCAGGAGAGCTCCCATTCCCACGACTGCTGCCGCTGAGGTTGCAGTCTTGCATAGCTGTCCATGCCTCCAAGACTTCCAAGGATCAGTCGGTCCTTCTGTGGGAACTTCAGGGTCCAAACTCTCCCACAGATATCGTCCTTTGTGGGCACACACACAGCACAAGCAGGAACGCCGTGGACAATTACGCACACATTCAACCTCAAAGGGGAACCGTTACTATTACCTCCAATCCACAACCACCCTGATTAAAACGTGACAGCTTGCTTATTGCTCTCGTCCTGATTTTTCTGTGCTGTCAGCCATTGATTTCCCTGGCCTGATCTAATCCTGGGTTCACATAGCTGAGCATTAATTAGAGAGAGAGATGGAGGAGACGAGAGAACAAGAAGGAGCCAGTATTACATACACCCAAGGCTTTAAAACCGCATGCTAACAGTCAGCTCAAGGGCCAGCAGAGGAAAACAGATGAACAGAACCCCTGAGTCAGCGATCCACTTTTAATTTCATTTGTGTTTTCCAGACCCCAGGGTTTCCTGTAAACTGCATTTGGTAATCAAATCTGTAGTTTCTCAATACTAATGCCCTGCTCTTCACTTTACTCTTTCCAATGCTATTTTCTTTCCACTCAAGCTCTCCCCGTCTTTGTGCAGATCCTTTGGATCTGAAACTGCGGTATCTGTCACTTTGGAATGAAGCTCATGCAAAGCCCCCGCTGCAAGGAGAACCAGCTCTCTTTCTGCCTTTATGGAAACTTGACTGAAGAGGGTTGAAAGGACCTGTCTACCAGCAGAGGAGCTTCTGCGTTCCACTCACCATCTGGATAAACTCACACCCAGCTTCTTTTTTTTATTTTTTTTCCCCTACTGGTCTGTGTGACTTTGCATCCATCTACTGGCTGGAAGGGGAACTGCAGGGGTACAAACAGTTCGGCATCTCTAATGCAGGAGTGAATGTTGTCTGAAAAGATATTTTATACATGTTCTGAGCGTGCTATTGATCAGAATTCATGAACAAGAGGCTGAAAGATCAGGATCGGGCAACAGAATTCAATACCTTTTCCACTGAAATTATAGAGCTCATGCAATTAAACATTCAGATAGATATGTCCTGACCCTAAGTATCTGTATCTAGGCGGATCTGAACACATCTGGAGAAGAAAAGCCAAAATACAATCCTTTCTTTACTGTACAGTGCTTTTTCATCTCAGCCAGGGGTTTCACTGTGGCTCACATTTACCACAGCTGGGATCGACGGCATGAAGCGCCCTGCTGTATCCTTGAAAATAGGAATGTGTTCATGTGACCCAACACAAAAGAAAAAAAAAAAAAAAAGTAGTTTCTCATTATACCTCGGGCCAACCATCGCCAGTTCAAATGACAGACGTCTCCAGCGGCAGATAGCAGAACCAGCAGCTGACGCTAATTAACGTTCATTGTACGTTCTCAGCTCACATTGCTCTGCACAAGTAAATTTCATCACTTAGCCAAAGGTTGTTTTTTTTTTTGAGAGGGAAGAGCCTCTACTCTGCGCCAATGATGCACAGAGAATGCACATGTAGTTCCTGTCTTATATGGTTCAAATCTTATTAAGCAGGCACAGCTGTTATTCCAATTTGTCAATTATGACATTATGGTATTAGCGGACAGCCAACTCAGATTAAGACATGGTTTTCCATGGCCATGGTTTCTACATTTATAAGAGCACATAGTAAAATGTTTACACAGCAATATACCGGTTGTTTGAATAACTATTATGGACACATTTTGTAATATATAGTATGATCTCTTAAAGAGGGAACAATATGCAGCTTTCGGATGTGCTGTTATGAGTCTGTGATCCGTTTGCCAACTCCTACATTCACACATAAGAAATCCTGCAAAACTGACAGTCAAGATAATTAGTCTTGATCAAGGTCACTGACTGAGAGTTGGAGCATCCAAAGGTTTTTCAGTAAAATGAATGGAAAGTTCAGAAGTAAAGTGAAACCTTATAATTCCCCCGTGACAAATGGGGACATTGTATCCCCCCCGAAAAAAAACAGTCGACATAACTATAACAATCAAAAGTTGTTCACTGTTGTGCTGCTACATGACTTGTAAATAAAACGCTTTGGACAGGAAATGAATTCACTGCGCATTTGCGCTCATTACGATGAGGGTAAATTGTTAAGTGTGCCGTGGTTGCCCATGGGCCAAAGCATGATGAGGACTTTCACATGCATTTTCTGGTTGGCAGCAGCTGTCTTCTGCCAATTAGATGCATTGTGTATGTGTGTGTGTGTGTGTGTGTGTGTGTGTCCGTCTGTGCGCATGCTCACATTGGTCTCCAAACAAACACATCCCAGTTCCACTCACCCTACGGGCACATGCAGCATAAGCCTTGGCAGCCCTCCTGACAGTGTTCATACACAAACACACACCATCCTCACACTCACACGTTAGATCCTCCGATCTCCCGATGCCCCTGCCCCCACTAGGCCCCGAGTTGCTCTAGGATAGACAAACACACACACACACAAACTCCACCTCTCATCAATTCAGATCTAACGCCATACAAATATGGAACATACTGTAGTGAGACCACAGAAGAGAAAAAAAAAACTGCACAAAGGCACAAAGAATACAAAGGTTTACATTTTATGTCTGTACAACTGTAATTTTTTCTTTACGACCTGATCTAAAAGTTTAGGGTGAGTTTAGGTTAATCTCATAATCTGTATTTGCTCACAAAACGGCTGTTAAGGTTTGAAAGATGTGTAATTTTCATTACGCACAAAGCCA
>JASGAT010396257.1:0-16109 GCA_030220025.1 Chelon auratus
GATCAATGTTGGAGGATCTAGTTGCAACCACTTTCTGGTTATGGCTTTCCTACAACTGGCCAGAAGAATCTTCAACAAGTACCTGTCCTTATGCAAGACTGTTTCTGGAATTTTACCGAGATATAAAATAACAAAAGAAAAATCTAAATCCACCCCTATTATTTTATTTATCTCGGTTGACACCTCCTTCCAAAATAACTGGATTTTCGGACAGGCCCAAAAAACATGAACATGGTTAGCCATACCTTTTGCATCAAATTAACTTGGTGTTGCAACTTTTTTCAACATTTTAAGGTTAAACTACACCTTTTCCAGTCAGCCTTCTGGCATATTACCCTCACTCTAGGTCTGAGTGTGACAATTCTTATTCACAAGGCCTGATTCATTCAATTTAGAGTAACTTGGAAACATTTCAGCTTCAAAACCTAGACATTCACAAAACTAACGTTGTCATTGGTTTTGAAGAAATATGTTTTTGTCCAGTTTTTCTTGGTTGTAAGAGGGAGCCAGAACCAGAAAAGGAGAGGGAATGCAAAGGTGAGAGAAGATGGGCTTAAAGGAAAATATATTCATTTAAATTACATACTGTATGTGTATTTCACAAAACAGACAATACGGACAAGGTGGACTCAAAACAGAAGAACAGGGGAGAAGCTCAGGGTCAAGAAAGCAACAACAAGGTATAGAAGGTAAGGCAACAAAGGCAGTGATAGAAAATGTGGTTGAACAAGAACAAGATGGAGAGGTGGAAGAGGTAACATGACACTAACATAGAAAGAGTAATGCAGTGTATTCATGCATTCAATAGAAGAATGCCCTTGGGGATACTTGCATGAAAGAGAGTATACACCTGACACAATGAATCAGTTTCCATTTATTCTTTTCTTCCATCTAATCTAAAATAGAATTGTTCACTACTAGTCTCATATAAATGCAATGTTTTACTGTAGTGATCATTTATTTGATACAGTTGCTTTGTTAATACGTCACCTGTGATGCTTTTCTATACTCATCTCATTGTTCAATAGCTTTCCAATTCAGCTGTTAATTAAATGGTAAAGAAAAGAAGTCATCCATTTTGAACACTATGAATCAGAATAGAAGAGATTGTCATTTGTCAAGTCTTCTTAAGAGGGGTCACAGTGCTTGGTTAATCACATGATTACCTTGCTGTCAGGCAAATGGATTTCTGAAAACTCACATGATTATCTTGCTGTCAGGCAAATGGATTTCTGAAAACTCGGCTGTCTGACACTTGGCACAGCTTGTGCCTTTCTACAGCTGTTACCCGAGGTGGATCAGCTACAATGAGCTTGTTTTAATATTGCTGAATATTGCTAGTTGTCACAAAAGGGGTAGCGGGGGTTGGAGTGCGGACCCAGATGCAGGACACAAAGGAGGCAGGAGTAGGCAAAAAGGGGTTTTAATTAATAAAAAACAGAAACAAACTCACAAAAACCAAGGTCGCTGCTGACGTGGCAGGAAATCCAAAGAAAAAGCAAAACTCAAAAACACGAACAAAACTATGACTTGGCATAGAACACTTGACATGGAACATGAACAAACTTTGACATGAAACGTGGCTAACAAGTAGTAACAAGTAGTATGACGCGACAGGGACAAAAGGGAAGGCAGGGCTATAAAAACACACGAGGAGCAGGGGTGACGAGACACAGGTGAAGCAAATCAAGAATTAACACAAGGTGGACCCAATGATCTAATCAAAAGAAAACATGAACAAAACAGGAAGTCAAGAATTTAGCAAAATAAAACAGGAAACAGAACAGAAAAAACTAAACACTAACCATGACTTTGAAAATCAAGAACTTGACAAAATACAATAAACAGAAACACAAGAAACTAAACCATGATGGAAACCATGACAGAAACAAAAAACATGATGGACAACATGAAAAACCAGAACTTAACAAAATAAAACAGGAAACAGAAAACCTAAACACTAAACCATGACTATGAAAAAAAACCCAGACTTGACAAAATACAACAGAAAATCCAAGAAACTAAAACTGTGAAAAGACATACAAGACAGACGAAAAGACGAAGAACGGAAGATATGACAGAAACTAAGACATGACAGAAACTAAGACATGATGAAAGACATGACGAAGGACATAATGAAAAACTAAAACCATGACTGAAAAATGTGACAGGACATGACAAAAAGAAAGACATGACGGACAACCAGAACCCAACAAAATAAAAGAGGAAATAGAACAGAAAACATGACACTAGTAAGTAGCTGAAAAGGAGGAACTTCATTGTTATTTGACAAAACAAAAAAATTGTTGGAGAAGAGTATAAGTAAAACAGAATTGACACTTAAACATACATAAGCATTGCATTAACTATCTAATGACAGAAAACCATAATTAAAAATAATAGCTTAATGTGCATTTTACATGGAACACTAACACATACCTGTCAAGTTTTGGATTTGAAAATAAGGGAAATTTTTCAGCGCCCGCTGCAAGCAGTCCCACCACTCCAACCAAGCTCCAAAGTCAAAGTCAAAGTGAAATACCTGTGTGTGTGTGTGTGTGATATATATTATTGTCATATTAATAGTTGTTAGAGTGCTAAAAGCTCTATCCAGCTTTGTTTTTATTTTTATCAAGAAAAATTGGTGTACGTACTGCACCTTTACAAAAATAGCGCTGTGTCTTTAAGAAAGACGAGTCTTGAGTTGTTGAAGTTGTTGTGCGTGGCTGTGTGCCGCTAAACTGATGGCATGTTAAAAATAAATAAAGATGAAGGTTTGTCTTGGTGTTTGTTTTGGAGTTGCAACAGATAAATGTTTTACACTAACATCTAAAAAAAAAAAATCAATTGCACGCGATCTACCCGCACTACCATCGCGATCTACCGGTCAATTGCGATCGACATAATGAGCACCCCTGCCTTACATTTTAAGCCAGGTGTATAAGAAATCTAAAATCACCACTTGTCAACCACTTATGAACTACAATTGGCTTTATGCACAGCTGCACTACTTCCTGAACTTTAGTCAGCTCCTTTGTTTCCAGTCTGCCATTATTGGACAAACTGATTAATCCAGGTGTGCCTGACCTCAGTCGTCACAACAACAATAATCAGACACAGTAAATTCGCTGTCCCATTGATCGCGGTATTTACAATGAAGGTTTTGGTATTTTGGCAGGAGGAATGCGTCCATCATCCATCTCTGTTTTTTTTCTTTTTTTTTCTCGCGTTGTCACTCATCATCTGACGTCACACACTAACCTCGCGACAACTGCCACCTACAGTACCTGTAGTAGGCTACTGCAGGTGGCAGTTATCGCGAAGCTAGTAACAGAGCTCAGATTGGGAATGTTTTTAGTTGTTTTTTTTTACTCCGCCCGGGCCCGGGGTATTATTATTTTTTAATAACGCAGGTTAAAATACGGGAGGTTTACAGGAAAATACTAATACGGGAGGACGGCGGGAAAGAAGGGTAAAATACGGGACTTTCCCGGCCAAAACGGGATACTTGACAGGTATGACTAACATGGAGAGGGCAGAGCTTATGACGTATATTGCAGCCAGACACCAGGGGGAGCCCTACTTTGGCTTCGCTGCTGAGGAGTTGTCCTGTCGTTTAGGCATCAGGGGTTGAACATACACATACACAACATAAAAATGTATAAACATATATAAAAGTATACAAAAGCTCTGTTCCTGGGAGTAGTCCCTACTGGGGAGTTCACATCTAGTTCAGGTGATGTGTCAGAGTAATCACACACACACACGCAGAGCTCATGTGATGCCTCTGTTATATATTAGATGTAGCACTGGGCCCATCTTCATCACCCTAATGGTGGCCACCACCTGCTCAGATCAGTAGGAACATTGGGCATAAGTTTGCCCGCAGGAGTCAAAGAGGTGCCCTGTGGTGTAGCCACCATAGCTTCCCACATTTCCCCCACCGTGCCTGATAGAGGCAAATGATCTGTGGCAATTATCCTCTGAAGAGCAGGGTCAGGTAGGGCCCCTCCTTAGGAAGTATACCTCTGTGTCTTCATCTCAAGATGGAGATTTGAGGTGCACTAATCTGATAACCTATGATATGACTCTCGTAAATGACGTACCTGTTAAGCAGCATTACAGGCACATGACCAGCATATCAACCAACTGCTGGGAGCAAAAGTGATCAGAGAGAGTAGCAGTCCCTATGCTCCCCCCATTGTGGTACTAAAGAAAAGGATGGTAGTCTGCACATGTGTGTTGACCACAGACAGCTTAACAGTAAGACCAGGAAAGACGCATTCCCTTTGTCACACATTGAGGAATCCTTGGATGCCTTGATAGTGTGCTCTCTGGTTTTCTCAGATTCCAGTGACAGAGCAGGACCAGCCCAAGACTGCATTTTGCACGCCTGAGCATAGTCTGAAGGCCAGACTCTCCAAAAGTGCCTTTTTCCAGCAGGAGGTGCTGTTGGGGCATGTCAGTTCTGGCAAAGGTGTCTTCATCGACCCAAGCAAGTTAGAGGTAGTTGCAAAAAACTACCATCTCAGAGCTGCGGCCCTTTCTAGGGTTTGCCAGCTACTACCGTCGCTTTGTAAAGGGCTTTGCCAAGCTGGCTGCTCCACTGCATAGGCTAGTGGCAGTGTTAGGAGGCAAAAAGTCGCAGCATGGGTTGTCATTGAGAGATGGACTGAGGAGAGTCACCAAAGTTTTGAGGCACTGAAAGCAAAGCTTACCGCTGCTCCTGTGCTTGGCTAAACTGACTTCTCTTTACCCTTCAGTCCTAGAGGTGGATGTGAACTATGGTGGCTTAGGCACTGTCCTTTCCTTTGCCTATGCCAGTCGAGGTCTGAGGCCCACAGAGCATAGCATGTTGAACTATAGTTCTATGAAACTGGGGTTCTTGGCACTCAAGTGGGCAATGACGGAAAAGTTCAGCGAGTATCTGTTGGGACGTGTGTTGTCTATACTGACGACAATCCACTTAGCCATTTGTCCTCTGCTAAGCTTGGTGCTACTGAACAACATTGGGCAGCTCAACTTGCATCCTTTGACTTTGAAATAAAATACTGGTCAGGGAGAAGTAATAGGAATACGGATGCTCTATTCTGTCAGTATATGCTCAGTCCACAGGATGTGGAGCTTATAGTTCATGGTACCACTCTACCTAAATTGCTGCAAAAATTCTGGCAGCGGGAAAGGAATGACGTAACCCAGGCCACTCATCCAGTTCTGTTAAAGCACAGACCCTCTGATATTTGTACTCTCCAGCAGGCCGATCCAGTTATCCAGAAAGTCTCAATGTGTATTTTGGTTCTGGAGACGAAAGCAGCGTCCCACTTATGAGGAGCGGAAACAGTCCAAAATCCAAAATGCATTGGCACTGCACCGACAGTGCGAGCGCCTGGTCGTGGAAGATGGATTCCTGTACATGGTGTCTTGAAGAAAGAAGCGTTGACTCAGGTCAATCAGGAGCATGGCTAACAGGGTATGGAGAGGACACTGGCACTACTCCAGTCACGTTACTGGCTAGGGATGTCCTCTGAGGTGACTCACTGGTGTCAGGCCTGTGAGAGATGCCAAGATGCCAAAGATGCCTTGAAGCACGTAGCCCTATGGGGCATCTGTTGGCTTCACAGCCCAATGAAGTTCTGGCCATTGATTACACTGTGCTGGAACAAACCCAGAATGGGCTGAAGATAGTGTTAATTTCGTCAGACGAGACGAGACTAAATATGTTCGTCAATGACCTTTTTTTCCATGACTAAGACGAGATGATGATGAGAAACATTGACTAAGACTAAATAAACATCCATTATTGTTGACGAAACAAGACAAGACTAAAATGTTTTGCATAAAATAAAAAGATAAAATCTCTCTTCAGTTTCATCTACAGTTGTCTCTACTTTTTCATCGTGAGATAGAATATTCAACTGTTAGGCCTTCAAAATATTCCGAATGAGTTTGTGCTGTTGCTGCCAGCCTGTGGCTATGCTGCCAACCTGTGGCTGCAACATGAAACTACATGGAGCAAGAACACCCATAGATAGACAGTAGCAAACACCAGAGATTTCTACCAGAGTGAGTGCCGACGTGGACATGCTAGGTAGAAGGAAGAGGCTCGATATTTGGTCGCATTTTACGTACAGTGATATTGACAAAAAGTCAGAATGTGTCATTATAACTGACGGGAAGCACTGCGGACAAAAAATATCGGGGAAGAACACCACCAACTTGAAGCGACATCTAAAGGCTAACCACCCACACATTCAGGTAAATTAACTTAAATAAGCTAATGCTGATTTTAGGCATCTACGCTGTAATGTTAAGTCAACCAGTTAGCTATGGTGTTGTGGCACATACATTATGCAGGTTATATTTTATAGCCATTACACCAGACTGTGCCTCAGGTCTTGGTGGCAGAAGGTTTTGTAAATTTGGTGTCCCAGTTTGAATACATTCAGACCAAGGGCGTAACTTTGAGAACTCAGCTTTTTAGCCTGTATGGGATTGGGAAGTCTTACAAAACACCATATCACGTGGCCGGCAATGAGCAGTGTCAGCATTTAATAGGACCCTCTACAACCTGCTTCACACTCTGCCTGTGTCCCAGAAAAGGGACTGGAATGTCTGCTTGCCCCAGGTGCTCTGTTACAATACCAGTCGCTATCAGGCCACAGGTGAGTCTGCTCAGACTGTTAATTTCCTGTTGGGGAGAGTGCAGGATTCTGTTCATGGGGCTGTTCATGAGTGGATCCAGGAGCACCAAGCTCGCTTGCAGGTAGCATTCGACGGGACAAGGAGTGGCTGAAAGTTGCTGCTGAAAGCAGAAAGAATAACCATGACCTGCACATTCGATGTGCACTACTGAGAGAGGGTCAGTTGGTGGTTCTGTGTGACTATAGTGCAAGAGGGTGCCACAAAATCCAAGATTTGTAGAGCTAGGTGATTCATAGGGTCCTGAAAACACCCAAAGAGGGTGGATCGGTGTACAACATCACACCTGTGTATGAGGGACAGGCCAAGCAGGTTCACTGCACCCTGTTGAAGGCCTGGGATGGAGCAAACCCTGTGGATTGTGCCTCACCCAGTCGGCCTCTGCTGATCAGAGGACAAAGAACGAGTGATGGCGACCTCTTGGTCCTGCGGTAGGAAGCTTCTCAGCTAACACCCACTATGCCACTTGCTAGACCAATTGCAGTCACCCAAACTGCACCCCAGTTGTTGCTCTCACAGCCTGAAGTGGTTTCCGCTGTACTGCAGAGAAACACATCTGCATCAAGTATTCTACCCGCCATTCATTATAAAAAAGCCTGTTGAATTTACATTTAATTCACATAAAACAGGAAATATGTCATATTTCACAATAGAACATATTCTAGTTTATACAGAAATGGATGGGTGGATTAATGGATTAAACAGCAGGGAGATGGAAAAATTATACCTAAGAAAGGAGTTCTAGAGAGTACTGTAGGAAGGATGAATTGGTTTTGGATTAGTAATGAGAAACAGACAAGCAACGCACTTGGACGAAGGAGAAGGGGGAAGTGGGAAAAAACAATGAAAAGAAATGGAAGAAAACACTGCAAGGGGGGAGGTAATGATGTATTGAGGGAAGGATTCAGAGGCTTATTAAAGAGGGAAATGGCTGCTAATATAATTGATGGATGAAGTGATGGTTTTGTGTGTTTATGTGCAAAGCGGGTAAATGAATGAAGCGGTTGCGGATGCTTGTCTTTCATTGCTGTGTAAATGAAGTTAATACTAGATTTGCTGTTTACATGTCATCAATCAGCTTGCTAAGTGTGCCGAGATGCAAAAACAGGGAGCTCAAATTACACTGATGCAATGATGCAGGTTAAAGTAACACAGCCTTAAATGAGAACATTCATTTTTGAGTGCACCAATCTTTGTGGAGAGGGAGGGGATTTGCTAATGTCGTGGAAAAAATGAATTCTTCATTGTCCGTCCATTTATTCATTTGTTGTTATGGAGAGTGAAACTGATTAACTCTGATATAAGCAGCAGCCCCAAGGAAAAGCTAGCTCTTTAAGAATGACAGAAAGAGGGCTATGTGATAATTAAAATAAATGGGTGCAGTGCCAGATCTTAGTTCAGTCAAGTTTTGTTGTGATATCCTTTTCCAGGCAATTCTTGGCTAAGCTATACACTAGAGATCAAAATTAGAGAACAACTTATGGACACTTGATTTTTTCCGAAATAATGTACCGTAATTTCTGGACTATAAGCCACTACTTTTGTCACTTGCTTTGGACCCTGCGGCTTATACAACGGATATATGGATTGTTACAGCTAACGGTCACCAGGGGCGCACTATCATGGAAGCGCAAGAGCGAGACAGAGAGTTCGCGCCACGTAACGAGAGCAAAACAAACCAAGTGAGCCCAAATGCAGTACGAGAGCTGCTTTTAAGTTAAAGGCGATTGATCTGGCTGACTTTTCTGGTATAGTAGGCTGGTTATTTTGATACAGCAAACGCCCATGTTACCGCACCTTTACTGCTGTGTTGGCTGTTTTCGAAAAAGATGCTGGTTATTTAGTTGAGCAGCCGGGTTACTGCACTTTTGCTGCCGTGTTACAGGAAAGCACCTTTAAAAACAAATTAAATTTAGCCATTTAACGTTATTGCCTCGTCAAGCGTTGTAAGCTTTGTTTTTTGTTATACTGCACTACTACGGGAAGTGCGCTAAGAGCGCACCGTTGTATTATTTGTGCACTGCACGAATGCTGTTTGTAATGTCAAAGTTGTGAAAGTTTGATCGATTGATTGATTGTTTTATTGTTTGATTGATTGACTGATTGAAAGATTTATTGTGTTTCTCAAATGTAAATAAATGGGACGCTTTGCGTTTCCAAACAGTCACTTCTGTCCCGACAATCCCCTCCGTGGTAGAAGAAACCCTTACGGTAATTAAACATTAAAACACCAGCGGCTTGTAGTCGGATGCGGCTTATATATGGAACAATCTGTATTTTCCCCAAAATTTAGCTGGTGCGGCTTATATTCAGGTGCGCCTTATAGTCCGGAAATTACGGTAATTGTCATTCTTCAACATTTAAAGGACTCTTTATTGTGGCAATGCCATGCTACTAGCATAGTGTTTTACAACAAAACATAGACCATTAACAAAAACAACTTTATTTTGTAGAAAACGTGATGATCAAAATTAAAGAACAGCAATGCCTGTAGCACAAAGAAAAGCTTATAACATAATTTTCTGGAGGATATTATAAAATTAGTAGGAAGTGTACAGGCCTTTGCTTTGAGTGACTTCAGCACATCTACGGCCACAGGACATAACCAGTCTCTCACACTGCTCTGGTGTGATTTTGGTCCACTCTTCTTCCAGTCATTTCCACAGTTCAGTGACAGTAGTGCGTTTCTTGGCCATAACTTTGTCCCCAAGGATTTTCCAGAGGTTTTCTACAGGGTTTAGATCAGGACTCCGGGCTGGCCATTTCATCATTTCAATGTTGTCACTTTCAAGGAACTGCTTTACTTGTTTTGCACTGTGACAGGGGGCATTGTCCTGCATGAACATTGCTGGCTGATTGGGTGATGAATGCAATCAAGGAATCATATGTTGTCGAAGAAGGTTCTTATACACATTTGCATTCACTCTGCCATGTAGCTATATTAGAGGCCCAACTCCTGTGGACCAGTATTCCTCTGTCCACACATGTTCCTTAGCAAAGGTTAGTCTAGCCTTTTGATTCTTTCTGCTAATGAGAGGTTTGGTCACTGCATAATGGGCTTTCATTCCAAATGCTCTTAAATGTTGAGACACTGTGTGACGAGACAGAGTCTTACTCTGTTCAGCACTGAACTGACGAGCAATTCCAGCTGCAGTGTTGAACCGATTGTCCATTGAGATTCTCCGTATCACCCTGTCCTCTCTTTCAGTTGTCTTTCGTGGATGGTCGGCCTTCTTGGTGGACTTGAATGAATTTGTGACTTCGTAAAAATGTAATATTCTGGATATCACAGATTTAGAATGACCAACTTCTCTCACTATTGCTGACAAGGTCATCCCTTTGGCCTTCACCTGGACAACCTGCTGCCGGAGGGTTTCAGTGACTCCAGAACGGCTTGCCATCTTGTGAAGTTAGTGAAAATTGGAAGTTAGGCTGCCAGTTAAATAGGGGTTGTCAGATAATCAAGGAAATTGGCACAAGGTGCCAGACTAACACCAGTTACTGGGAGGTATCAGAGTGTTTTCTAATTTTGATCAGTGTTCTTTCTAGAATATCTGATTTAAGTTTTTTATACTGTTTAAGTTTTTTATACTCTTCAGAATATATGTAACTTGTGCAATATGCTTAAAACACTGCCCTTTTACTTGTGTTTGGATAATTTTATGACAGGACAATGGAGTGAAGTTGACATTTAGGAAATTATGGGTTCTCTAATTTTGATCTCTAGTGTATATTGTCTGGTAGCTCAAAAAGCACAGGCCAAAACTCTAACTAACTAAATGAAACTTACCAACGCTTTGCACAATAGAATATTTCCAGCACTTCAACAGCCATCAACTTTCCTTTCAAACTCTAATTGAACATTCAATGCAAAAGCTGACTGTGTCTGGTTCTTTGATAAGAGGTTACAACCCCATGTGCAAAAAGATGAAACATCTGACAGTCAATAACTAGTTTAAAATCATCTGGCAAAAGATTATAGCATCCTGATGGAACATCCAGTAGCTTCTAATAGTTATTCGACAACTTCACTTTTAGTTTTGGCAGTTGTGGTGCAATATTTTGTCCCGACAAAAGCACAACTCTGAAGCAAGGCTCTCGCTTCCTTCCACACAGAAAGACAAGCCAAGGCTCATGTGTGTATGTTTATTTAGAGCCATCTGTATTAAACAGTCACAAACTAACATTACTGGTATAAAATTACTGGTACTTCATAATTTCAAGGACATGCTGGTAACATTACTGGTATAAAAGACAGCCACAACAAACCTTCAGTACCAAAAATGATTCAGGATTCATGTCTCTCTGTGGAGAGCAACGTGATTAAAGGAAACAGCCGATTCCAGTTTTAAAGAGGTAGGCACTTTGGCTTCTTCCCACATTGGAAAGACATACATGTGAGGTTAATTGGCGATTCTAAATTGGTGTGAATGCGAGTGTGAATTGTTGTTTGTCTTTGGCCCTCTTCAGACCTTGCAGTAACATCCGATCCAGGCAATCAGATCACAAGTCACCAGCTTGACCATGAGGCAAAAGACGCTGAGGCAAGGGCACCCCTCCTGAGCAGGTGGTCTTGAATGTGACTCAGGACGCTTTTCACACCACCTCCAAATGTGATCAGAGATCGGATTGCTCAAATTGCATCTACCTGTACGTTAGGCTCATCACTTCTGATCTGATTGCAGAGGATGGATGTTAATACAAAGTCTGAGCAGGGCCTGTGTTATCCCTGGGATGGACTGGTGACCGATCCAGAGTGCACCTCATGTCTAGTATCTCTACTTACAGAAGGTGTTTTGCATAGAGGAGCCCTCTGAATGTGGCCATTTTGTGTCATCCATCTGAGTTCCATCCAAAGAGTCAGCCTTACCTAAAACCTACACCTAAAAATACTAAACTGCCTAAAACTGTTTACTTCTGTAGGTTGTAATGGAGGAAAAATGGGTTTTCACCTGGCATTAGAAGGCTGGAAGACAGCTGGTAGGACACTGGCATCCCATGCTGTGCTCCCTGCTGTGTCAGTATCACACGTCCACTCTACTTAACAACCCCCTCCATCACTGAGCAACCGTCACCAAGGTGACACTGGAAAGCTGTCACTGCCATACCCTGGCTGACTGTCACTACAGTGAATGCGCTGCTGTATACGCTATGCCAACGAGGAGAGGGCCAGGACAAGCGTGACTGGAGGTTATAAACTCAAGATCAACATAAAGTTTTGTGTCTCAGTCGGATAGGAAAAAACAGTGAGAGAATCAAAAGGATATCTAAAATGTGGCAAATATTTGAGCTGGAAAAAAAACATAATGAGAAGAAAGAAAAAGTAAAAATAACACTGTCAGACATCAAATATTTAGCTTTGATTTTCTGCTGAAGGTAGGTGGCATTCTGGCATCAGGCCTGAATTCGACAAAGC
The DNA here is from genome assembly GCA_030220025.1 of Chelon auratus. Taxonomy (NCBI): domain Eukaryota; kingdom Metazoa; phylum Chordata; class Actinopteri; order Mugiliformes; family Mugilidae; genus Chelon; species Chelon auratus. The sequence goes on from JASGAT010396257.1 coordinate 12,116, forward strand.
TTGGGAGTTTCACCAAAGCTGTAACTCTGCTTGTGTCAACAGCAGCCACAAAGCTTAAACCTTCCCTTTGCTCGTGTGTCTGTTTAAGAGAGCGTGACCGATTGAGTGATAGAGAGGACAGATGGTATTTGCCAGTCTTTGTCAGTCAACAGTAACAAACCAGAACTGTTGTAATACTTTACTATTCAAGCTAAACAAATGCATCTGTGAAAAGTGAGTGCTGGTGACACTTAAACTGAGGTTAAGAGAAGCTAAAACACAATGAGCGAGCAGCAAAATTAATGGAAAACAAATAAAGCAGAAAGTAGACTTGTCCCTATGTGTCATGTTGATGTGGCACACATGGAAACGATCTGTGACTGTTTAGAATGCTGACTGGCTAATTAATAACACTGAACATCACTGAAACTATCTTAGTGTTGGATGACATGTCAACTTTACAGATACGGATGCCTACCAAGCTCCACAATCCAGCTAGCAGAGAACTCCAATAACTCCACATTTAGAAAACTACATAAAAATAGTAGGGGAGCTCTATGTATTGTCAAATTTCAACAATATAATCTGTAGGGGAAATCACTACATGACCACAACAAAGGACGTATCTAACGCAAAAGCATGTCCTTGAAATTATGAAATAAGACCAGAATTATTTTGAATTACTTAATTAATAACAGTAATGCACAACCTAAAAAGTATTATTTTTCCTAAACAAATTTCCAGGACGATTCAGAGGATGTGTCATTATCTAAACCACATGGCTACCCAACATATTAGTTTTCCGGGAAGATTTTTCTTGTAAAAATACAGGAAAAGAGACATACATTATTAAAACGCTGATACAAGCAACTTCCCCAGGATACATGCAATATCCTCCCACTTCATATGAGGATGTATTTCTCAAATTCAGTTCCTCAGTAAATTCATCTAAATAAAAATAATAATAAAGGATTTCCCTTCATCACTTCTAACTGATGGGTGAGTCTGGTTCACATTTCTGACAGGACATCTGTGATCGGTACCCACTTGCACGACATATACTACTTTGTTCTGCTTAATCCTAGATTTGTTGTCCAAAGTGCACAGGGATGCTGTGTTTGTTGATCTTCCTCTCAGTCAGTACTTGTGGCTATGCAAACTGGGCCTACATCCAAAAGAAAACTCAGTCTGAGTGCCTCTGGTGTGTTGAGGAAAGGACAAGGTGCAGGACGCCCAGTTGCCTTTGTTTTAGGTATATCATGACCTGGATGACTGAGCATCTTCCCAGACATAATGCACACTAAATCAGGAGAGTAGTGAAGGGATAGGGATGAAGAAATGAATCTATGGCTTTCACACTTCACTAGTCTGCATTGCTTATTAAATGCAGAAAACAAAGTTTCAATTGTGATGATATCACTTCTAGGATCAGCTAGCTACACAGTTTTCACAGCTACATAATGATATATTATGCTGTAATGGAAAGATTTCACACAATCAATACACATGGTTTAGATGCTGCTTTAACATACACGTTTATCGAGGTATATGTCACATGTTTTGCAGCATTCTTGTAGTCTTCTTTCAGGGCATGTGTCTGGGGGCTAGACTGATAACTGAAAGGAGTTAACAATGTAACCTAGATAAGTATAAAAGAGATGTGCATTGTTTGCTCATTTGCCAAGCTCAATGCTTAATGCTTTGTCTGTGCTGTGAGCCCATCTGCAGAGGCTTAAACACACAGAAAGGCCAGATTGTTTGGATTTCTTATTTTCCAATAGACACTACCACAACCATTGTATAACATGCGTCTTTACATTGAAACAGGCTGGTGTTCTGTTTTGACTAAAGCTAATATGTAAACTACAGAAGTTTAAGTCATGACTGAGTCAGACTTGGCCAAGAAACACAGAAGACCAATCAGGCAAACTGCAATCCCAACTACAACTGCAAGTTGTAACAAGCCATGCTGGAAAAACGAAAAACAAAACAGCATTTTTAAACTTCATGAAGACCGAATTCACTTCTGGACTGTTTAATTAGATTGAGTAAGCATTCATTTTAAGTATGTGTTCAGTAATGGCAGTCAGCTATTAAAAGTTAGATGTAAACCCGTCACATTTTCTCATGAAAGAACCAGGAAGCAGTAAGTTAGTGTTTTTTTGGAAAACAGAGGTCAACCTAACCAGTGCCCGTAGGCCTGAATCCAACTCTACAGTGTTTTCTACTGCCCCCAAGCCATGCCTCATCCCTTTCCTTACCTTGAGGTAACCTGCTGACCAGCAACTTTACTTTCAACTTTTCTCTTTGATGTTCTGCCAGTGGTGGAAAGACTCCTTCTGGTTGTCTCCGCAGTTTGGCGCAAAAGAGTTAGCCATGGCTGATCACTTGCTTTTAAACACAAGGGTCAAACCATTTTCAAAAGATGGGGAGCAATATAATCATAATTAGAGCTGATTTAAGTATTAAGTTTGGATGAATTATACTATTGATATGTTGATGGGTGTATGTATTTATGTAAATATCTATTGTTGGTATTTTGTTTTATATGGTGTTGATGTGATATAAATTGTAGTTTCATTAGACGGTGTCCCCTGTAAACTAGTCCTGTTAAACACCTGGAACAGGTGAGGGAGTGAGGGAGTGAGTGGTGCTTATGGAAGATTATGGTGTCTCACTGGGATTTAATATATAGAAAAACTTTCCATGGAACTGACCTCCGTTTTGAGCCTTAAAATTTGAAGCCTCCGCCAGTCAAACTGACAAAGCAGTTGAAACCACACATTGTAATCAGCTCCAAAACAACATTTCCTAGTTCTTCTCTAACATGTGATTGACCTACCCAATCAGAAGCAAGAAAGGCCGTACTAAAGTAAATGTGAGGTGAAGTCACAGCGGTGCATTCAGCTGATTGCAAGGAATTGAGGCTGGTGATATAATTTAAGCTTGTTCAGTACAGATAGTGTAAATGGAGTGCGTGCCTTATATCAGGCTACATTATGCATGCCGGTTAGCCTATTAATCACGATACTGCCAGAACACCAATCACACTCACAACACCATTTTTTATTCCACAACAACTGTGGAATAAAAATGAGGGGCTGCTTGCATTTGCAGCGTGTTGACAGATACACTTTCGAAGACAGATGGACTTGACACAAGGATAAAAAGTTTTGTGATTTTTTTTCTCTCTCTCCCTTTTGCCGGGGGAGAAAATGGTGTTTGATGTTTACCCTGTCAGTATGGCTTTTGCTTGATAACCATGCAGGCAAAGCAGGGGAATTCAGCTGTAATCCTCCAATGGGACTGGAGAAAACAAAGTATGCCAGGAAGGACTCGTGCTGTGTCGGTGATGAGTGGTAATCATAAAAGGATGGTGAGCTCTTTCATTAGGTTAGAGGAGGTCACGAATAAAAGCAGTTTAGAGACAGGCAGGTAAGCGTGCACAAGCGCAGTACACACTTACATGGAGACTGTGTGCCTCTCTGTAGCATGAATGTAAATTGCTGATGACACACAATAACATGCTTTTTTAGGTAAGGTTAACACTTCTGACACAAGTTGCAAAGCCTGTTGTCAAAAGCAACCATAACAACAAAACACAAAAAAATGAAACAGTCAGTCGCATTATAATTAAAAGTTACAGTTTTTGCCAGTTGCTTTAACACTATAGACACTTAAATCAAAGTAACATAACCTGAAGTTGTTGTTACTATACCTTAAACAAAGTGTAACCATACATTAAACAAAAGCGCTGCTTTGCACTTTAGTTGAAATTCTGTAACACACTTGCCCCTTTCTGCAAGACACTCGCTGCTGTACACTACACACTATTTCCTACATAAGACAATGAGCTCAAAAATGAAATCTCAGGGTACCATTTGGAAAACACATCTATTCAAAATACAACACACATTGATTTATTGAAAGCACTTAGACACACACCAGAAAATACTTACTTAGAAAACTGAACACCAATCAGCCAGCTACAAAAAGACCTCAGTTACAGTTTTTT
>JASGAT010396258.1:0-21364 GCA_030220025.1 Chelon auratus
TAAATATGTTATGTGTCTGTTTGAGCCTTAGACCGTAACAGTGAGTGAAAAGGAGTCACACGCAGAGCAAATAAAATACAGGCACTGCACACGGCAGCTAATTCAATTGTAATTTACATAACAGAAAATCAAATACTCAATTTCACGCCTATCAAGTTTAACAAAGCACAGGGCCGGTGCTGAGCTGGGAAGCAGGGCTCAAAGGGAGATGAAAAGGGAAACCAAATGAATAAATTCCTAACGCACAACAACAGTGCCATGTGCAGTATCTCTTGATATCTGACATTTGCTCACATTACGATTATCCTGGCTCATATTTTTACTCAGCCCTTTATTCCGGATGTTGACATCAACATAGCATTAGACACCTATCCAAAGGCTTCCCATATGTTTCCAGGGAGGACTGCTGGAGGAATGAGTGGCAGCTACGCAGCGAAGAGATGACACGTCGTCTTCTCTTTGTCAAATCTCTCTCTGACAGCTTTATTGGCAGCGGATTAATAAATGGTGACTTGTGTTTAAATGTCAGGGATTACTTTTGTCACATGAAACAGTAGAAGGGTAGAAAGTCTTCAGCGGGAATTGAGCACTTAAGCCACTCTTAAAATATCTTAAAGTAGCACCCAATCTCTGAGTTAGACACAGAGAAGTGGCTTCATTTGAAAACGTTTTTTTTTTTTAGTAGTTTAATTTTGAAATCAGGCTGCATCACACGCTAAAAGAGAACAGATGTTCTGCTCTGGAATCTTAAACGTGTTCACACTATAGGATTTTAAAATCCAGCGCAACACTCACCGTAGTATGATACTTTGATTACGGTGCAAGATCAGGGAGCACTGAATGCACCACCCTAACAGATCTCAAGAGAAGCGAATGTATAGAAAACAAGAGACTGCAGAGCGACAGTTGGCCGTAAGCAAGCTAGTTTGACGTCTCTCTCTCTGCTTACTGTGAAATTACTAACGTAACCATGCAGATTTAAAATCCTAAATATTAGGATTGCTATGTTTGGCCCAGATGCGTGTGCAAGCAGTTCATGGGCTGAACCACGGTACCTGATTCAGCCACCAATTCTGAGGAGGGATAGCCTGGTGTAACACTACATTAGCGTTTTTATTGTGAGGCATGTTTTTACTAATGCTGAGAAAAAAAAAATTGTTATGCAATTGGTTAGTCCAAAAACCAATCAGAGCCATTCTGTTGTAAACAGATTCAACTCCACAGTCATGCTGAGTATGACTTAATCGCTGTTTCTCTTCTCTCCATTACCATATAAAGCCCTCCCCAACTATCTGATTGTCCCAACAGATCTGTACCAGAGCACAATCAGTTCCCAACTGAGGGACCAACTTTTCACAGTAAAAATTTAATTGAAAGGGAAAGTTCGGGTGGGCTTCCAGGCTACAGGAGTGATAAATTCAGTAACAAATCTTCCTGAAACTCCAGACTTTTTACCATGACCACTTCTAAGGGAATTTAAAATCACTGTGTTCACATGCTGAGAAACCACAGGCACAGTACATCAAACCAGTGAACCCTTTTTCTTTCTATCTACAATTAAATTTATTTGTTTATGCCCCGTCAAGTGGAATTTATTTAATTTGGTGTAACTAAGCTTTCAAAACTTTGTTTCAGTCTTGCAAAACTTTTATCTTGCAGTTTCGGATTATGGGAAGATCTCGACGCCACAACATTTGAAATGAACCCCACTGAAATTTGCTGATAATATAACCGCCCAAAGTCCTTTTGGAGGGGCTGCAGCATAAATGAATGGTAGGAGCCAGACACTCACTTGTTGAGGTAGATTCGTTTCTCTGTGAACTGGCCTGATCCGTGTTCCGGGTCTTCGTACGGCTCGTTCTGCACCACCTCCACACCTTCCCCGCGTTCGCTCTGTTCATGACTGTGTTTACTGATCATATACAGCTGGCCGATCCGATACTGAAAGACAGACAAGAGACACGTAAACACGTTAATACACGCTGGACATTTTATTGAATTATTTAGACAAATAAGGCGGTCAACATATATTGTTACAGCAGTTGAATAGTCGTAGTATGCACCTTATATACAATGCGGGAGAGACCACTCAGTGGAAACAGTACTTTCTTGGTTGAAGACCTGCACGTGACTCAACAATAGAATCTGATAGCAACTATAAAAATAAATGCAGAAGGGAAAATACCAGGATTACTCTTCCTGGGTGGTGCTGACACCTGTGGGCAGTCTCCATAGTGAAGAAAGCAGCAGGATTAGGAACTGTCTGTGGTACAGTGACAAAAGCCTCACATCAGATCAACACCGAGCAGCACAACAATAGCCACAACGGAAAGAGAAGTCAGTCAGGTGACTCTCTCCCACGGCCCCTTGTGACACACATCAGTCAGCACCCGGAGTTCTTCACTCGTCACTGACTGACCCACTTGGCCCATCAACAGTGGCATTTTTGGCCGCCCTGACAGGCTGGGCGGATCGTCACGCGGCAACTATTTTCCATACATTTGGAAAACGACAGGCGTCGGAGCGAGAATGCTGCCGGACGGAGATTTCCGACTGCTTGCGGGCCTATTTACGATCCGGGGAAACCGATAGGGCTCTGGTGGTGACTAATGCCCCTCTGCTGGAATGCCAAGGGGTCATATAGGACACACACACACAGTGGACCAACCCAAGGATAGCTGTGTTAAGCTAATGGAAAAACGGACAAGGACCGCCTGGGATGTTGACTTGTGACTCCACATCCAGCCACAAAAAGCAGAGTAATGGACGGAAGAGGAATATGATAGCGTAGTGGAAAAAAAGGTTATCATATCCCAGTCAACAAGCACAGAGTGTAACTTCCAACAGTCCTAATGCCATTTGTTCTCCACGAGAGGAGACCAATGAGCCGTGGCAGAGAATTCCCAGCTGGAATGTCGACAGCGGTGTGCTTCTGACTGAACAGCTGGAGTCTCGCATAATTTTTTCCGCCGCAATGACACAGCCACAGGCTAGACGAGATAGAAGAGGAACCGGTGTTTGGTTGCACACTGGCACGAACGCTTCCCCGTAACTGATTTGTCAATCAGCAGATACAAAACGAACTTTGAAAACCCGTTAAGCTCGTTCCAGCTTCTCAGATGTGAAAACCACAAACTTGTCTTTGTCAACGGGTTTGCAAACCGGTTGAATTTTTCCACGATTAAACATTGCAACGCATTCAGGCGGCCAAAGAAAGAAGAGACACAGACCCAGAGGCAGAGAGGTGGTTGAAGAGGGCACATAAATGTCCCTGCTGGATGAGAAGCATCAAAGCAGAGTGGCCCCCACTCGAGAGGACCTCTGATGGCTAGCAACAGCGTATTAACATTAAGCACCATCTTATGTCCGTCTCCCTCTATTAATTCAGGGTTCAGACGTATTGTGCAAACAAGCCAGCCGTCGAGCTGCCCTTCCCACCCGCCATTGTGTTTAGGCCCCGTCCGCCGGCCACCTTGATGAATGAGTCGCCGTTCTCATTGTTGTCTTTGGAAATCTCGTTCTAATGACTAGCAGGGAGAAGTGGCCCTTGCTCGGGATGGAGCAGCCATGAATAATCTCTCTCTCGCAAAAGACAACAGGAAGGGATCAAAGGAAAAATCAAGATTCTGTTGTATTTTCTCTTCACGCGTAACACGTGTTTTTTTTTGTTTTTTTCTACTCCCTTCTGGTTAATTCCTCTTCATCGTCACCTCACATAGACGCAGCATTATAACCTCTTGCCTCCTCACTCCCGTACTCACTCCAAGCTTTGCTCTCACTTCATTATCTGTTCAAGCCACATGCGGTTCGTTCGCCTTCAGCTTTAGCGCACTCGATAACCTGAAATGGACCAACAGTGGAGCGCCGCTGTTTCATTACACATGGACTCTTTAGTGCCGGTGGTGGGAGCCAAAAGTGAGACCAGCAGGGCGCACCGACCGGAGAAAATTAAACCAAAATCACTTTTTGGCAGGCTTCGGTCCATCCGTGCCCGTGTTTAGATAGGAAATATGTAAGTGAGATTACTGTGGAAATTTTTGCTGCAGCACAATCCCGTCCCCAGTGTCCTGGTATCCACACACATACCGTTTCATGCAGAGCCTTTTGGGAGATGACACTGAATGCTGAACAACAACAATAAACACAACAGTGCATTCAAGGAACATCCTGGTTTCTTCCACCAACACACACAACTGTGTCACTATGGATTATTATGCAAATGCTCAACGTAAATGACATTTCTGGAGGAGCAGACTAAGCCTTTACCGAGACAAAACTGCGTCTCTTTCTGTTTTTCCTGGCTCCCAGTTCTAACACAACAGCAGGTGGTGGCCACTGCGCCGCAGCCAAGGAGTGTGTTACTGTGAGTGTAAGATAAAAATCCTGACAGGGCACGCACACACTTGAACACGCGAGAAAGTACCAGGCACAATGCTAAGACGTAATTAAAATTCAACTGGGCGGCGTAATTACTGCTCCGAGCGCTCAGCGTTCTTGGATAAATGACTGTGCTCCTGTTGAGATAAGTAGCGTCTGCGTTTTTGATGTCCATCTTCGGGTTGCGCGCGAGTCAACGACGGAGACAGGAAGAGAGGGAGCGTGCATACAGTCCATGCGCCCATTCTGCAAATTATCCTTCATCTAAGTGTACTCAGTGGATTGATGAAGCGTCACACTTTAATTCCAGTCATTGTATCAGTTTGTTTGGCAATTCCCTCCATGATCGCCTCTATGTGAAATGCTTAAAATACCCGGGATTGTAATGATCTACGACACACAGTTTTCAGCACACAAGGGTTTGAATGAATCTTTACCAAATGCAATCCATTCGCATTGTCTTATCTCATCTGTCCACGTGGTGAATGAATTATTCTAACATCAGATACAAACACCCAGCCTCTCACAGCAGATGCACAAAAACAGCGGCCAGAACCAAACAGACCTAAATGGAGATCTGCTGTATGTATTTATGCTGGCAAAGGCTAATCCTAATTTATTGGAACATGTGCTAACAAATATATTCCAAACATGGACCACAGCACTGTAATAATAATAATAACACAGCAGCAGCTTTGCACACAAGTTTAACACAAATATTATTTCTACTCAGTATCCCCCCAAATTCTAGTCTCATTCCATTCGCACCTGTATATTTGTCTTAGAAGTAAAACATGTTAGAGTTTTAATAATGTAACTGACAATCTAAATTTATACAGGATAAGTACTGTATAATTTCACACATGAATATAAACTCTTTTTAAAAGAAGTGTCTCCCACAATCTCCCAGCAGATGAAGCACACGCTGCACTGTGCCTTCAGGCTCTATTTGCTTCTTCGTCTCACGAAAGCGGCTCGAGCCATGATAAACGGGGCATCGCTTAATATCGTACGTCACATCGTGGAGCTCCATTAAAAACGCCATCAGTAGGCCTGTCGGTGGAGCGGCACGGGCTGCCGTAAACAACATTTCGCTCCGAGGCAGAGCTGGTTCAAGTGGGAAGAGGGAGTCCCGCAGAAAGAACTCGTGTAAATAAGACGAATCCTTGGAGTTAAGACACAGCGGCGGACGTTGCTGTGACAATCCTGCTCATGGCGAGGGAACAAGAACAGTGGAGCATGTGAAAACACAAGAGAGTGACACATTTGTACACAACTGTATGAAATATTGGTATTAGTATTCACATTTTGAAATGAGGTGACAATATGACAATATGAATTCCCAGACAGATTTGTCAACGGTGAAGAAACAAATCCTGAACCAAGTGACTTAGAAAAGCTCACTGACTAAGAAATGTCAACTGATGCTTCAGATGGATACTGCTGCTAATTATAAAGCCTGGTTTATAGTCGTGCGTCACGACTTAGCTAAAGTGCACAGTAACTCCCGACTTTAACCCGATGTGCACGTCTCCAGAAATGTAAATACGTCCAGAGACAACCAGAGAAAGTTTTCTCTTGTTCAGTTTCCTACAGATACGTCTTCTCCATGGCAATCAGTCACAACATTAAAACCACTGACAGGAGAAGTTAATAACATTGACTCTCTTTTGACAATACAATGTTCTGCTGGGAAACCTTTGGACCTGGGATTCGTGTGGATGTTACTTAGACATGTACCACCCAGCTACACCAGACCAGGTACCCCCACCCATAGCAATGACACTCCTCGATGGCAGCAGCCATCCCCAGCAGGATGCAGCCTGACACAGACACACACACAAAAACAGTTTAGGAACAACTAAAAAAACATGAAAAACATCACAAGGTGTTGACCTGGCCTCCAAATTCCCTAGATCCCAAACTGATTAAGTATCTTTGGGATGATCCACAGTGGCCCCTCCCCTCAAGCCATAGGACCCAAATGCCCCCACTAACAACATCCTGTCAGACACCACAGGACACCCTCAGAAGACCCATGTCCATTTTCTGATGAGTCACAACTGTTTTGGAGGCACAAGGGAGACCTACACAATATAAGAAAGGTGGTCATAATGTTATGCTGGATCAGTGTGTGTTCTGTGTTGCACTGATTTCAATGAATGTAACTGTTGATCCATTTCATTATTAACTTCAGCGCCAACTTGAGCCACTCAGTTCCACTCACCATTGTGCGAAATCTAGAGTGAAACTCATCGCAGCGGACTAGGCAAGCGATATCTAAAGGGCACACAGAAGGCTCGTCTCATTTTGTATCTTCTAATCTGAACATTCAAAGTAGAGTAAATTAACTGTCGACCGACTGATCAACATGATTATGCAGAGTTCAGCCCGCAGCCGTGTTTTCCTCTTTCTAGATTCCTAGCGTCGCAGATGCCGTTTGTTGCCGGTAGTTCTTTGATGTTGGCGTAGTGGATCCACGCCAAGTGAGCGGTTGGCCATTGTCCAGTGTGGGGGCTATCAGTGTCCTGCACTGCTGGCTCTAGCACGAGCGCTGTCTGCGACATTTCTGCCGATTAAACATGCTAAATCAGAGGCGGAGAGAGATGGGTGAGAGGGATCACCGCGACTGGCTGTGCAGCTTTACTTGTGGCAAAAGCAGGAAAAGAAAGAGAAAGAAAATGTTCACAAAAGCTCACAGTCCAAAAAAAGAAAGAAAGAAACATGGGAGCAAACCATGTAAAGTGTAATATTGACAGTCATAATGTTTCCTTAACTCCTATGCTTGGGCAAGGTTTCCTCACTTTACAAAACTACGTTAAGACTCGAGCTCTAAAGCCGTAAATGTCTCTTCAAGGGCTGAGGCACGCTCTGCTGTTTCAGCAGAAATCTGGGCATGCTGCGGAGAGTGAGCGCACATGACTGACTCAGCAAAACGGCAAGGAGAGTTTTACCTTAAAGGGTTGATAAATTCACTTGCCACAGAGGCGACAGCGTAGGAGGATGCCAAGGAGGGCAGCTGGCCTCGGGGAAGCAAAGCGCTAAAAGCGGCTCAACGTTAATGAATTCTGTGCCACACAAGGCGGGAATTGCCTTTCCTAATTTCATCGTCTCACTCAATCTGGCCCGTCAAGAGAAAGCGGGAGTGATGGAGCAAGATAACCTAAAGTGTCAAATCCTTTTATTTCAGGAACTGCAGGAGGCTTTGAGCACATTTTCTGCATTTGCATCGCATCTGGTTGCTACAGTACCTCAAGTCACCTTTATCAGATTTTTTTTTTTTTATATATACATTCTTGGAATAGTCAAACATCTGCTGCAAGATTTCATTATGCAGCAACTGTGCTGTAACATTTAAAAGAGAAGTCATTTAACACAACACCTACAGATGTAGTTACGCTGTGTTTGAACTTAAACTGTACGAATGAACCAAATAATATGAAGCCTATATCAGGATAAAGCCTATACCGTGGCTAATTTGTTGAGCATGTTTCATTAAAAGGAAGAATCTGAAGGTACATTTTTCAGTTTGGAAAATTGCTTTGTTCTAGGTTTGCGCAAACCTGAAGCCAGAAGTTCTTCTGTCAGGGGGCCAAATGTTATTGCAGGATGGCCCGATTTGTCCTAAGGGCCACTGGTAGAAAAATATCTATTTTTATGCTTCTTGAGAGTAAAAGCAAAGATAAAATTTAAGGTAAATTCCCTGACAAACACGGTACACTGCCTAAACAGCATGTGTTTGATGGGTAATGGCATTATGATTCCAATTAAGACTTCCTTCTACATCTCATTTCACTGCAGGAGAGCCAAAATGCATCTGTGGTCCTCGAAAGAAGCACCACAGGGTGAATTTAATGGTGGCAACAAGTCAAATATGTTACACAACAACTATTAGAAATGAACTGAAGTGGATCTTAGACCACATCTGAAGACCGGTCTTGTCGGAGCCACTTGCCAAGAGCAGAAGAGACCGTTACATAAACCATGCCAAGACGCGTGGCGGGGTGTGACTTATTAATACCGATCACTGCAGGTGGGGGAGAGCGCTCTGTGTGAGCGCCGTGCCTTTCTCTCTGCCCGTTTTCTTTGCTCGGCTTCTTCCCACCCATCTTCTCATCCTGCATCGTTGCAGCGTCCGAGGTCACTAAACCAGAGATTGCATAACGCGGAGATCACTCACAACGGATCACCGAGCTACGCATCCTCTTCACCGCCCGCCTGGCAGCACATGGAGTGGCCGACTGGAGTGATGTATTTATATGCACGCATGAAACGGGATGAAGAGGAACAAGAACAGAGGGATGGGTGAGAACCGGTTGGAGGTGTCAAAGAAATTAAATAAAGAGATGATGAGCAGGAATGAGCCAAAAAAACAAAACAAAAAGAGGAGAGAGCTGCTGTAGAAAGATGCTCTTGGACCGACTGTTGAGACATTACGTAAGAGGACGTGACTGAGGACAGATGTCTCTTGCTTTCCCCATTACAGTCTCCTTGATGTACATCACATCTTCAATCTACCTTTTCATCTACTTTGGATTAGTGATTCCCATCCTCTGAGTTTTTATAACTTCCTTCCCTCTCTGTTTTTGCCTTGTCTCAGTGATTAAGGTTTGACGGGATCATTAGGTCAGTCTTGAACCCAACTCCTTATTTTGAACCCTAATACTTTTGTCAGAATTTACCGCCTGCGTGATAAGGCACTGAAATATCACTGGATTGTTGTGTGTGTTTATATGCAATTTAAGTCAAATCAACTATTTACGTACACACCAATGCCTTTTTTGTTGTTCTGTATCAATGAATTAAAATGCATGAGAGATCATTTCATAGAAAAACATGTGAGAAAAACTAATAAAGCCCTCAATTTGTGTGCAGACATCCATGGTGCCCAGAGGACGAATCCAAATGACTTTATGACGCCTAGAGATTTCACTTTCGCTACAGAATAATGACATTCTTCTTAGTTACAGATGCACTTCAAGCTGTGGCGCTAGTTAGTAACATCATACTGTTCGGATACTAGAAGGGCTGCTACCTGTGCTCATGGCTGTGTTCCTCAGCTACATGCTGACATGCAAAGTCAGTGTACGGTTGGGTAAAAATAGTTCCCTTCAGAGACAATAAAGCTTAACTAACAGTTTAGAATTTGGCTCAAGGACAAAGACATAATTGTGCAATTTATTATGCCAAAATCCATCCTTTGTGGCTGGCAAAAAACACACCAGATGGTTTTTCCCTGTTGTTTTGTAGGTGTGTACTTTTTTTCAGTTTCACAGGGAATTGCTAATCATTCAATAGGATGCAACCAAGCAGCTGTAACATTTTGTCATTGTGAGCACGTCACTGGTTGTAGCATTTACTGAAGCTCAAAGATAGGCTCATAGAGCTGGTAGCATAGCTGTAGTCTCTTTAAGGGGAACTACTGTTTTTTACAACCTGGACCTTATTTCTGGCATAAAATACGGTCGTTTACTCACCCATATAACTTTTGTGTAATTTGTAGTCAGTTGGGAGTTTATCAGATCAGCATATATCCATATAGTGGGAGTGACTGGGGCACCGAAATGCAGCCTTTAAATAACGCATGATTCGTCCACAACCTCAGAATCGGAAAAATATTCAGCCATTTTGCAAAAAAATAGCAGCAGCAAATTACAGGTAAACAAGCCGACCGTCGCAGGAAGAAGTTAGTTGGTCAGACCCCAGATGATGATAACAGGTAACTCCGGACTCAATGGCGAATAGCACTAGCATACAATAACAAAATATTGGTGAAATTAACAAGTTTTGCGGCAGATAATGTGTTGCGGTGCCCCAGTCCCTCCCACCATATGGATATACGCTGATCTAATTATCCCCCGAACGACTACAAATTTCACAAAAGTTATATGGGTGAGTAAATGATCGTATTTTATGCCAGAAATAAGGTCCAGGTTGTAAAAAACAGTAGTTCCCCTTTAACCCCTTAATGCCTGAATTGACTTTTCAATTATATAAAGAAATAAATTATTTGTGTTTTTGCTTATCACTCCGACTGGTCCTACGAGAAACTAGTGCTTGCAAAAGGTTCCTAGGACTTTTGAATGTGCACAAAACGACATTGGAGTATCACATGCGTTATTTCGGCTGCAGTCTGAGTGGAAACAGTGCGTCGCGGATTCGCGACACTAGGCGTTAAGGGGTTAAGGTATGGACATACCAAACAGTCCCAAGCCGACAAAGAAGGACCACTGTTACCTCGCCTCCTAACACCTGCATCTGGGCCAAAGAAACTGCATCGCAAAAACTACAGCCAATGGCCATCTTACACACACACTGGCAGATGGCAGTAGTCTTAGTCTGTAGTCTGTATTTCTAAAAAAAATAAAGAGCTACAACTAGCTGGTACCCTATGAAGCTCAGAAGAGCTGGAAACTGCCGTCCAGTGCTGGCCTCTTATGAATCATGCTGTTCATTTGGTATACAGCTCATTCATTATAGATAATCATGTCATTGTGAAAATATTTCAGGTTGTATATGTTCAGTCTAGATTAAGATGTAAAGCAAGAGGAGCTTTCTATGGGTGCCCTCTTGACTTCTGGACCTCTGGTTCAGACTGCCGACAATTCGACAAAAGCGGCCAAGATGGGTCCGAGAAGTGGCATTAGTTTTTTACTCATATCCTAAAGTGCCGAAAGCATTCAACTATTGCCAGGAAATTAGGAAGGACTTTTTGTGTAATGTAAGAAGAGAAACATGCGAACACATGAAACAAGCGAGTCAAAACTATTTCTTTGGTTCACTGTCAAATGCTGGGAATAAATCCATTTCCTCCTTCAAGTTACAGGTTGCATGCACAAACAAACATTTTGGAAATGCTGCAGCACTCAAATGGCTGAAGCATCGTTGAGCCTACGCATGTGAGCCAGGTCACATAAAAGCAAAAGTACAAGAACAAATGCAAATAGAGTTTGTTCTGCCATCCAGGCT
Source organism: Chelon auratus (assembly GCA_030220025.1). Taxonomy (NCBI): domain Eukaryota; kingdom Metazoa; phylum Chordata; class Actinopteri; order Mugiliformes; family Mugilidae; genus Chelon; species Chelon auratus. Next base: position 11,347 of record JASGAT010396258.1, read on the forward strand.
TTTTAAAATGAGTCCCTCCAAAGCTTAATTCAACGTCAGTAAAATTCAAAAGCACGAAGAGAACATAGAGGCACACAGGTGCACAGAGGAGTAACATGCTCCACAGATTTTTGACTATTTTCCTTTTCTTATGCGAACCGTCTATTCAGTCTATCTTCTATCTAAATTCAAGGAAGAAACAGGTGTTTTTCCTAAAGCATCTATGGTTTGATAAACACATCTCCTCGTCTGTTACATAAGTTTTTGTTCCCTGTTCCACTCTGGAGTGTTTTTGTAAAACTTGCATTTTAGATTGCTTGGGGAAAACCCATCTCATTTATTATGCATAGAGCAAGCTCTACTGACAGTCCTGTTGTGGTAGAGGGACACAGGAAAATGTGACAAAAAAAAGAGCAATGGAGAAAGAATGAAAGAGGAATGAACGGAAGTGGTTTTGTCTTGTCTTCATATATACACCAATCACCATGCAAAAGAACCCGTGCACCGTATACCTATATACCAGAGCCAATCCTAACATCACCTCTCTAATCCAGTGAACATAGGCAGGAGGGTTCTTCCCCTTCCAGTTCAGCAGTATCATACGGCGGGCATGCAACAATGCAAAGGCAATAGCTTTTTCGTGGAGGCAGGACAAGTTTAGCTCATCACTAACTACTGGCAGATTATTCAACTGAAATAATAAAGATTTTGACAAATTAACTTTATACCCTGATATGCCACTAAATTTTTCCAGCCAATGGATAAAGTAGGGCATGCTCTTTAGTTTCTCTTGGCTCGAGAAAGTGTACAATGAAAGACACGGCAACCGTCAAGCTTTTCCTGTTTGGCAACAATACCTGTGCCAAAACCACCTTTAATTCTTCATTGTTCCTTTGGGGTTCCTTCTATTTAAACAGCGGTGCCTAAAACAACAACAACAACAGCGTTGTTATTTCCCAAGGTAACAGCAAATACCGGGAAAAGCAGACTGAAGTAAAATCTGTCCACTTTTAAAGTAGAATACAGCACAGGGGACTGTGCTCTCCCCTGTCCTATTCACCCTGTACATGTCATACCTCAAGTACAACACAGAGTCATGTCATATGCACAAGTTCTCAGATGACACTGGAATTGTGGGGTGTATCAGGGATGGACAAGAACAGGAGTACAAGAACCTGGTGATCAACTTTTTCTCATGGTGCAGTGCAAACCAAATACAACTAAAAGCAAAGAGATGGTAGTGGATTTCAGCGACTTTCATCCGTTCAGATGGAGGAAGGGAACTGTCTAAACAAATCAAAACGAAAAAATCTTTCATGTTTTCTTTTCATATGAATGATTCTATGATCGACACAGTAGTACGCTTACCCCCTGCCACAAGCACCAGTTCAGAGAGGCTGAGGTGTTTGGCCATGCAGGTGATATCTTCTCCTAAAGTCGGGGTGCGCTCCAAGAAGGAATGAATCTGGTAGTATCAATCCCCACTTGGCATCACTTCGGAAAAGCTTACAGCAGAAGTGACTTCCTTCCCATTCAGCAACCACGTAATTTGGATTTGTTTTGGATAAAAGTCGTAGGCGCTGCACACAAGCACGGAACGCCCCTTCACTGAATTCAGCTTGATGGTGGGTACAGCTGTAAGACGGTCTGTAGAAAATTAAAGTTTTATTCTTTCAACATCTAATATTTTCTTTTGTTATAACATACAGACATATGTACTGTATTGGCCATAATTATCTTCCTAAGAAGTATGCTCACAAACCGTGACACTGTATATTAGATGTAAAACAACCCGATGCTATTCCAAACTGTAGCTGACATGTGCAAACACATTCATTTCTTAGTAAAATAAAAAGAATTACTTACTTATTATTTTGACATTTTCAATGTTGTCTATGCACAACACTTTTTTTCAAATAATCTCCTTGCTGCATATATGGGAGTGTTAAAATCATGGGCAACCTTCATTGCAAAGGTTGTGTAACCTGTCCAGTTTCCTGTTGTGGTATCGCAGTCCGCCAGCACTTCATTATTAACGCGATTCACAGGGTCGTACTCTATATCTTCCAAGTCCCGACCTTTGCAAACACAACATGCTGTGAATTGTAAAAAATCCCCATCTGAAAACACTGGAACTAAAAAAAAAAAGAAAAGAAAAAAGAAAAAAAATTCATCTACTGATTCATTCAAAAATAATATTCATGTTACTCACCCAGACCGACGGTAGAGAAAACAAAACCAAAAAGGAAATTGTGAATGTTCATATTTTTAAAGAAACAAAAGCCCAAAAAGCAATGTTTTTCTGTCACCGAGTACTCACGAGTCTACAGGTGAACCAGGAAATAAATACTTACCCCTGTCACACTCACCTGTAAGTAAACACCAGTAAACACCAGCCTCCCAAACACAAATATCTACAGTTTTATTTGATGATTTGATGATTTTCGCCTAATGCCAATGTGAGGTGAAATAGTATGTGATGAATCTCACAGACAAACAAGGAAACTCAGGAATCTCATACTAGTGAAAGAGAGAAGTAACAATACAACCAGAGGGCTGTGCACGTGTCTTAAAAAACAGGGTCCAGGATGTAATGATTTTCACTTCTTTTCACAACGAACAATATTCCTACAGCAATTCCAATGAAGTCTACGACACAGTCCAAGAACACCGAAGACAGACGAAATAATAATAACCTCAGTTGTTCCAACCTCTGGGAAGTCTTGAGAAAGATTAATTAAAATTTTTAAAAACCCATGCTCCATGGTTTAGTTCTGCTGCTCATGTGCCCATTGCAAGGACTTTCAGTGGTGGACAGCGGTCAGCATGGGTACCCTGACTGGTATACAGAACAAACTTGCATAAACTTTTCTAGAAATTTGAGCTACAGTAGCTCATCTCTTGGATTACACCACACAGGCTGGCCTTTACTCCATACGAACATCAGTGAGCCTTGGCTCTCCTCCCTCCTTCCTTATACCATTGTTGATAGGTACCAACCACTGCAGATTGTTACTCTGACCTCTAGGATCTAGCTATCACTGTTCGGTCCTTGTCAGATGATTCAAACCTTTCCAGTTGCCCATTTTTCCTACTTCTAAAACAGCTCTGACGACAACATGTTCACTTGCTGCCCAATATATTGTAACCCCCTGAAATCCCATGCCAACGAGATAATCAATGATCATAAAGTTATGGCTGGTTAGTGTATATTTGCCACGACTTTTTTATTAAGAAGTTTTCCTTTTTGTTAGTTTTTCAATGTATTTTGTCTATGTGTGCATCTCGAATGTGTTTGCGAAAATAGAGAACAGCTAGGAACACCCAAACACACAAAAACACGTACCCTGAAAGTCGTAGTGGGCACACATAAATACACACTCACACCATCTGGTGTGTTGGATGAGGTTCCTCTGAATTGTACTGAACTTTCTAGCTCGACGCCCTCTTCCCCGTTTTGAACAGCTGGTCACCAGATTTTCCGATCTTTCAAAACACATTAAAAATCATTAAAAGCATGTAAATAATGTTTGAATGTGATTAATTTTAATACATGTCCTTTAGAAAACGCCTTTATTCTGCTGTTTTTCAGTCCGCATTGGTCAGTTTGACATGTGTGCTCACTGAACACAGAAAACCAGCTCATTATCAAAGAGATTTCTAATCAGCCGTGAAGTGCCAATGTTCCTATAGTAACCAGGGACACTAATTATTATTATTCTGTCTTTGCATACACCCACATAAGGTGGATGGGTTAAGGCATACACTTGTGTGTTTCATGGTCAATCTCACTAATAAAGGAAGCAATTTATGTGTGTGTTTGTCTCAGAGTCTGTTCTTCGCTCTTCTTGTCAATCATTCATCTGACCTCCTACATAGATAGTGACTGTATCGCTGGGAACCCAAGAAAGTGCTAGAAAATTGAGTTTGAATCCATCTAGTTGTTTTCAGGACAGAAAGGACAGGCTTTATGGAAAGCCTTGACTGATAGACAGACGTTGATGGCATGTTCACGAGAGCTTTCACTTACTGTATTTTCTCCATTAAAGACACAACTGTCAGTCATGCTTTTGTGTTTGTTAGAAACCTTGAATCAAATCAGCTTCACATGCTGACACAAGGAAGTATAGTTGAGTCTGAAGGTGTTTGGATGAGTGGTCATCATATTCTGGCTTAACGTTGTTTTCCGTTGTGCTTACACTTGTGTTCAGACACAAAAGTGTACACCAATCAGCCACAACATTAAAACCACTGGCAGGAGATGTAAATAACATTGACCATCTTGTGACAATACAATGTTTTGCTGGGAAATTTTTGGACCTGGCAGTTGTATGGATGTTATATAGACATGTGCCAACCACCTAGACCAGACCAGGCACCCCAACCCCATAGCAATGACACTCCTTGATGGCAGCAGCCATCCCCAGCAGGATGCAGCCTGACATAGGTACACACACAAAAACGGTTTAAGAACCACTCAAAACAAAAAAACAAAAAAAAACATGAAAAACAGCATCGGGTGTTGACCTGGCCTCCAAATTCACTAGATCCCAAACTGATCAAGTATCTGTGGGATGCACTGGAACGAGCCTGATCCACAGAGGCCCCTCCCCTCAACCCATAGGATCCAAAGGCCCCCACTAACAACATCCTGTTGCTAAGCCCATGTCCATTCTCTGAATGTTGCCAACAGTTTACCCCTAATCCCAAACCTGGTCCTGTAGAGTGTGGTTTCCGCATTGAAGCCACACCAGTCTGCTACACCTCTTATTTAAACGTATGGCGTCTGGGTCCAAACTCGTAAGGGAGGAAGTGGGGACGGATTGTCCATATTTATATACAGTTTATGGCATGGAAACCTCCAGAGATTGAGTTCAAATCCGAGCTTTGTCCACATCTCTAAAATAACTAACGTCAGGTCGGAGAACAAACAAACAAACAAATAAATAACAACTTACAAGACTTCACAGCTTGTTCCAGAATTTATATAATATGTCCATATGTTCATGTCATGAAAATTAACACACAGCACCCAGATGATTCATTCATTCATTAATTTTGTATAACCGCTTGTCCTCTGCAGGGTCATTGGGGGGGCTAGAACCTAGCCCAGCTGTCATTGGGCGAGAGGCGGGGTACAACCCACCAAGATGATTTTGGTGTTTATTTGCATACATTGTGCAAAAATGTGATATTGTTCATTACTTTATTTGTTCATTACCCAAATACTTGGGACTCAAATGGGATTCAAATGACCAGGTGTGAACGTGGCCTTTATATGACAACGACCTCTCTGTGTCAATCATTTTAGTTTCGACAGCAATGGAAGGCCGCATTTTCACATAAAGAGCGTCGTCGCGTACCCAGTCCATCGCCACAGTGCACGTTGTGATACATTGTGAACACATTACAGGTTGGCATGTCCAGCTGCTCCCCCCTTTCATGCTGCTTCCCCAAGAACACCTGTCCCATAACTCTACTGACACATTCACAATGTGGCAGCGCAGCTTCTATTCTCAGTAGCCATTGTTTCTTCTTGTTTAGACAGGATATTGACAGTAAGTAAGGTTTAGGGGGACAGGAAGAGCAGAGATGGGCTGAGGGCAGACATGAGAGGACAGACCATTAAGTGTTTCCTGTTCTAATAAGGTGAATGCGGTTAGCTTTTAGCGTTGCCAAAGGTCTCAAGTCATCTGCAGCCGAGTTCAAGGAAATTTGACGAGCTTGAGTTCAGCGCATCTGCAATTCAACAAAGAACGTAATGCCGGCCTTCATTCATTTACCTAATGAATTTAGTTTGTCAGCAGTGATTGAATGCTATGTCAAAGCCCATTTATGACAGTATTTGTTTGGATCACAAGGCGTACTGAAGCAAGGATGTCTCATTCTTCACTGAACTGAAGGTTTCAGGACAAATGCACCTGACTACACACACCAGTATTTGTCAGTAATGTAAAACATTCATGCCCTCCCTGGAAATATTGATTAACCTGATGCCCTGAGCTCATGCCTCAAGCAATCTGAACAGAGATGATCTAGATTAAAGTACCTTCACTTGCCCCGCTTTCAGCAGCATTTTACAAATGCAAAATCAGCTAGATGAAGCCAAATAAATCATTTAAGTCTGGCTGCTATCTCTTGGAACTAAAGTGACGTAACCACGTGTCACTACTTTCTCCAACCCCATATGACCTCTGTTTCGAGCTCAGGATTGCAGTGTGTGGAGTTTCAAACACATGCTGTAGCCAGACAGTAGAAATAGGCAGCAGCAATAGATACAGCTGTTAAAGATGTCAAGCATTGGGCTGACTTAGGCTGTAGACAGTAACCACTGGAGTTTTATTGTGTGAACCAGTCTGCTCAAGATATTTTTTTTAAGACATGTTCTTTCCACAGATGTGCCTTCCACCATTATTGCTTAATTGTGGCTGAATCTGAGCAGGCAATGTACTGCAACAATTATAAAATGCAATTGGCACAACTGCATTTATACTCCAGGACTTTTACCTGCTTCACTGATGAAGAACTAATGAAGACATACCTCAGTACAGCATGAAACAGTGCCCTTGAAAACATACAAACATATTGGATGTAAACTGTATGTAAACTGAACGATAAAACACCTCAGTGCAAATATTCCATTTTTAGCTCTTGATAAATTGTTCATTTAACAGATCCTTGAAATGGGTTTGCACACACACCATACTCTGTAATTTGTAAGCCAGCTGCATCTTTCTTTGCATTTGTTTGTCTACATTTGATTCTCTAGATCTCACCTCCCTCCTTTTGTCTGCATGGTATCAATTGTTTGCATTTAAATTAATAAACCTGCACACCATGCACTGACTTCCTGTCAATATTGAAGGTTACACCAGGCCAAACTACACTCAATCACATGTTTGAATGTTTTCCTTGGGTCATTGCCACTCATGCAAAGACGCTCGCCCCCTCCCTCCGGACTCATTTTATTTGTCACCTGTCTTCCCTGTTCCCACAACACTCAGACACCTGACCAAGTGTTCCTGCACAACTTCTCTTAATTTAGTTCTCAGCTCTCCACTATAAATAGAATACGGTTGACCCTCCATATTTGCCAGCTCATAAACGATCCCACTTAGCTGCTGCGGTTGAGCCATTTCTTCCCGTAGGTCTTTTCTCGTTTGTAACCTTGCCACGCCATCTCAGTATATTGCCTCGAAAACCCGCCTGCCTTTTGCAAATGTCAAAGCCGAGAGTTTCAGTTCTCTTAATGACTCTACCAACCTTTCCTTCTATGAATATCCCAAACACGTCTGCTATTTACTGTATGCAATTTATTTTGACAAGAATTGGACCTGACGTGCCATTGTACTAGTGTTATATTCAGTGGGAACAGTGATGCTTTTGGACTGAAGGATGCCTGGCAGGGCAGAAGAAAGTTTGGTGGTTGAGATATGATGGACATCACAGAGATAGCTATTGGTCCTTCTGGTTCTCAGTCCGTTTTTATGCAATCCAAAGTAAGTTATCGTCAATTAATGATTAAAAAAAGCACAAAACAGCGATGATGTGTCTCACTTACATGTCTTCAATTTGCTGGACAACGATTAAGTTACCATCTCAGAAAGGTTTCCTGTGCTGGGCAATGATTTCAGTACGTAGGAGCTGGCTATCATGGCATTTTCATGTTTTGTCAGGATGGACTACGGCGCTTGCATACCAGCTACCATTTGCCTAACTTTAATTCGTTCGACTTGTCTCATTCAGCACTAGTGTAGGTCTGACATTTGAAATGGCTGCTGTGAACTTACAACATGCGTCTAAAGTGCTCTTAGTGAAGGTAAAACAGGTCATTCTTGGGCTAATCGACAGTTTGAAACATTCTCAGAAAAACTGGAGATGTCCAGAGTGGTCGAGGATCTCAGGACTCTTTCCAGTAACCTTTACAACATCAAACCTAATTGACTTCTCAAGAGGAAATACAGACGGGATCACCACAAGCTGAAAACCATTCAAAAAAAAAAAAAAAAATCTAATAAAGGCCTGTCCAGCTATGGAACAGCATTCTTTAGACAGATGAAAGTAAAATAACCTGTACTTTAAAGTATGACAAAGACTCGGAAAGGCACATGATCTGAAGCATCACCAAAACACTGTGGAGGCAGGGTGATGCTTGAGCATGCATGGCCTCCAACAGCACTGGGTCACTAGTTTTTATTGATCGTGTGACAGGAGACAGAAGCAGCTTCATGAATTCAAATCCATCCGTTAACAACAACAAAAAGAAATACTGTATTGTGAAACAGACTTTACTGAATTGATTTGTGCAGAATGCATTGACAAAACCCAATGATTACCTTGGATGGTGGTCAGTGCTTGGGACAGGGATTGTAGCATACTTCCATTTGTGTAAAACAAGAACTTCAAGAAATTAAGACTTCCTAAGTCTGATGCAAATTATTGTAAACATTAATTGAAAGGGTAACTGTCTAATCAAGAAATACAATTATTCATCCAATCAAACAAATAATAATCATTTATCAGTGTCTATCAGTAATCTATCTAGTTGGTCAGGATTTGGCAACAAAAACACCTGGTTACTGATTTAGAAAAAGATCATATTAGGGTTTAAATATAGAATTTTAAACACGTATCTTTGGGGCACACATGAAATATACTGGCCCACTTGGCTTACTAAAGTCATGCTGTGTGTCACAAATCAACCGATAACAGCAGCCACTTTGTTGCAAACTAATTCAACTCAATGGCTGGTTGCTCCTCTGTTCATGACCACATAAAACCCAACCCAATCAACCCAATTTGATTGGCCTGGCAGATCATGGCTGCGAATAATGACTTTTGAACAGAGAGACTCCAGACCAAAATCCCCCGCTAAAATTTTGTGAAAGGGTTGAACATTCAGGCTGACTTTCAGGTTACCTACTCTTGCAGAGTAAAATGATGCAGGGAGAAAAAAGATGTAATTTTTTTATTAAATCTGTTATATTCCCTTTTGTAGTGTGGATGAAAAACCTTGGGATCCCAACAGTAAAATATTTGAAGGTTGAGATGTGAAGACAGATAGAGAGTGGTAGAGAGTTCAGGAGAAAAGTCAGACCACAAATATAATCACAGCATATTACTCTATCAATCTAATGTGTAGCTATGGCACCACTGGATCTGAATCCCAATTTATAAAGAGATAAAAAGCATGTAAACATAGTGGTCCATCATCCCCTTTTTATTAGTCTGAGGACAAAATTACCTGAAGTCCATTCGGATGCCTTTTGCTCCCTGAATGATTAGCTCAGCCCACCCTAATTAAACGCACTGTAATGCCAGTGTTGCAGGCTCCAAGAATAATGTGTTACAGATAAAAGAGCAACCAGCCACACTCAGGAAGAAATCTCAGCCAGCGAATCAAATAAAATGAGCTTTTATAGAGCAGCCATAATCTGAGACAATCAGAACAACCACAAAAATACCACTTGGGTTTCAATTATCCTCGCAGTGGGAACTCATTTAGTCCTCTCCAATGAGCTAGCTGCTGGATATCCAGAGAAATCACGCAAAGGGGAGCTAGTAATGGAGTTTAACAGCTGAATCAAAGCGGTGAATGAACTAAGATGGGTCTGCACTGATGGGCTGGCGAAATTCATCACTTTTCTCAGGGCGTATATTTCAGAGCGACGGCGCAAGACCTGGTCTAAAGGTTTTTAATGAAGGCATGAGGCCAGTCTGACAAGCAGCGTAAATGCTGACTGAAAGTGGAATTACCCTCTGGTCTGATAATTTAAATTACTTAATGGCTAACCGAGTATAAAAGGAATTCATCTGTTGCTCAGGTGCAGAAATCTCTGCGCTCTTTCATCAGAGAGCGGTTAATTAATTGAAGAAGAAGAACAAGAAGAAGAAGAAGAAGCGTGGTGATTAAGCAGTTCAGATCAGGCAGCGTGTAGAAAATGTGTGTCATAATGAACCGGATAAATATAGTTAGGTAGCATATGTGGGGAAATGAGATTGTGGTGAACAAACTGCAAGCAAACAATAAAATCAGACC
>JASGAT010396259.1:0-16187 GCA_030220025.1 Chelon auratus
ATGAAGTATCCCATGTTGGTTCAACTGCTCCCGCAGGAAGAGCGACATCCAGCACGTCAGACTGGGCATTCCGCCGCTGCGCAGTGTTGACATACTAATATTAACAGCTTCCTCGTTTTTTAAGAAACATTAATATTTCCCAGTGTCTCAAATCGAGGAGGAAGTAGGCCAATAGCAGATTAGCTGCGATAGCGCCATCATTGCCACTGAGAGAGGATTTACAGACGTTTCGTGATATATATATCTCTTATCTCGTAATTACGAGATCACGATCTCGTAATTACGAGAAAAGATCTCGTAATTACGAGATCATCTTTTCTCGTAATTTCGAGATCCTGATCTCGTAATTACGAGATAAGGTGTCAAATTTTTTTTTATTCAGTGAATGCAATGCTCTTCCGTAGGCATCTACTCATTCATTCACACGAAGAAGCACACGTTCACACAGCGCCGTTGAGCCGATTGTGCCACTAACCCTCTAGTTTCGTTTTTGAAGCATCTGGCATCGGTCAAAGTCCAGATCAAAACTAGGACCCAAAGTTACCCAGGAGAACATTGTGTTGTACTAACCTTCACCTGCAGGGGTTTTTACGATGTGGCTCATCGATGATATGGTGACATACACCGATCAGGCGTAACATTATGACCAGCTTCCTAATATTATGTAGGTGTCCCTTGGGCCTCCAAAACAGTTGTGGCTTGTCAGAGAATGGACATGGGCCTTCTGAGGGTGTCCTGTGGTGTCTGGCAACAGAATTTTGTTAGTGGGAGCTTCTGGATCCTATGGGTTGAGGGGAGGGGCCTCTGTAGATTAGGCTTGTTCCAGTGCATCCCACAGATACTTGATCAGTTGTGGAGCTAGTGAATTTGGAGGCCAAGTCAACACCTTGTGCTGTTTTTCCTGTTTTTTTTTTTTAGTCTTTGTGTGTGTGCCTGTGTCATCCTTCTGGTGGTGGCTGCTGCCATCAAGGAGTGTCATTGCTATGGGGTGGGGGTGGCCTGGTCTGGTCTAGGTGGGTGCTACATGTCTAAGTAACATCCACATGAATGAATGCCAGGTCCAAAAGTTTCCCAGCAGAACACTGAATTGTCAGAAGATGGTCACTGTTATTTACTTCTGCTGTCAGTGGTCATAATGTTATTCCTGATCGGTGTATGTAGTTGATCTGCACATGCAGTCAGTACAGTGTCATGGTCAAACTGAATCTCGAATGAAAATGCACCTAAAATGTCACAACAAGTGTTGATGTACCCAAACACATAGATAGGAAACTGTTTTTTTTTTGTTCTGTCAATAATTCCTTTGTTGTTTTTTAACTACCAAGGTGGCTACCACATGTATGCATCACCTAGATGGATCAAAATCTTTTGAGGCTAAAGGCTTAAAAACCAAAGCATGATGTGCATACAGTTTGTTGAGAAGGAAATACTGAGAACAAGGAACCACAAGCTGAAGATGTCATCCAGCTTTAAATGCGCTCTCCTGGTCTCGTGTAAAAGCCGTCACGCATCCTTGGTTGTGACATGAATGAAAATATATGCTGCCATCATCATCCCTGGCAGTGATTGACCAACCATCTCACTTCTAGTTTATTGCTAATTCCAGCTTGTTTCAAAATAGAATCAAAGTGCTGACGGGAGCTTTCCATGCTGTCACATGATGGACAGTTTCTCAGCACTTGGAAAGTAGAGTTGCTGTCAGGGGGATTTTATTGTTTGACTGTTTTGTGACAGTCATGCCGTTTCCCTTACAAGTACCTTCATATAGCATGAACTCACTGACTCTTGACGCAGGAATGCAAAGAAGCATTTTCCCGACTTGCTGAAATAGTCATTTCTCTATTATTTCCATTTGAAATCTAATGTTAAATATAGATCCCACACGAAAGGCCATAGGCAGCGGAGACGCAAAGCACATCTGGATGCTTGATGAACACTCTGACCTCACACTGTCTGCTGCGTTCCATTCTGTGGAGTATGCAAATCTTCGCCGTGTCTTTACACGGGCCAGGAGGTGCCACACCTGCATGTCTTCAACCGTAAAATATGTAAATAATCTAGTAAAAATGAATGTTGCGTGCTTTCGCCTTGCAGCTGCATCCAATTCATCCATCTGCAAAGAAATCACTACGTGTTTACTGTAGATGTCGAGATGCCTCATTAATCAGACAAGAGTTTCTCCGTTTCCTGCCACCTATTCAGTCTACACGTATTTTTTTGAAGTAGCCCCCTTTACAAATACCGCATCAGTTCAGCGCTTTTGGGGTCTACTCTACTTCTGTCTTCTTCCGCTGCCTTTGCATCCTTTTTTTAGGCAAATGAAGACGTTGATTACGTGTTGTGCTTTTTTAGTGAAGGGTGGAAAATGACACACAGGGGTAAGAAAAGATGCAAAGTAAGAGGGAGGCAGACAGAAAGAGGTTATTGATTAGTGTCTTCCTCCTTGGGTTGACTGTGATAAATTTAACCGTGGAAACCTACTAAAAGCTGATGCATCTCCTGGCTAGCCCCCTTCCCCGCCCCCCCCATCCTTTCTCCCTCTCTGTCTCTTTCCTTTGTCCTTCAGCTGTGCTCTCTCTAGCAGATCTGTGTGGTCAGATATCATATGTCTGCAATGTACTAATGGATACTTGGGGTGTATCTTGGTACCGCAAGGCTAATCTGCAGGAACAGCGGTACGCAGTTGCTTTGGAAGCACTTTTTAATAGCTGCCAGTAGGGTTTATCAGCGTATCATGTGATCAATATATTCTTGATATTGGCCTTTTATTTAAAAAAAAAAAAAAGTGTCATCATCATCCCCCTTCTTGGATGCGGTAGAGATTCCGTCCCGATCGTCGCTAACGTCAAGTGGATTACCAGAGGAGTCTTTCCAGCAGGGTGTGGGAGGTTTTTTACTTTATAGCTTTGTCAGTGTCAGGCGGTTAAACCTGCAATTAAACCGTCAGTCTAATGGAGCCGTGCGCCCGCCTACAACAGATTAATTGGTCTGGCTTTTAAAGCACGGCCTTATTTTCACACTATCGTCCAAGGGCTTTTTCTGATCTGAGACAAACGCAACAAAAGAACCGCTAAATGTAAGAAACGCTGAAATTATGTAATTTTTGTGGTGTTTTGGACTCTAAAAACTTGGCCCGAGTTGGCCTCTGCAAAAGCAGTTGGTTCGATTTTATTGGCCGACAGCTGCAGAACAGGCTTTAAGCGTAATAATGACCACATTCCAATTGTATTGTGCGTGCAGGCTCATTAGCACGTCAGCGTTTAATGGAGCCATGTTTTTTTGGCATTAGTCTGTCTGTTTGTGACAACTCTCTCTCTCGGGACTTCGGGAATACAAGGGTGTCATCTGCATACGCGCGCAATTTGGCAGAGGAAGCACTACGTACAGTATGTGGACAATTCAGATTTAGGACTGACGCTCAAACATATATACCACTGGAAGTCTAAAATACACATTTGCGTCGCTAAATAGTGTCCCAGTCTCTTTTCTTGAGAAAAGCTCCTGGCTCCTCTTTCTTTCACTCGCGATGCATTTGAACTTAAAGTTCTCTCCAAAACAATTTGACAGAACCTGCTGGGATGAAGCTGTGCTGAAAGCTCTGTGTATAATTCACGGCGTCCCAGTGACTCACTGCATGGCAGCTGCTTCCACTGGAATCATGCGTCTCATGTGAACTGTCTTTCTTCATGTGTGAATGCGCGCACTCATGCAAAGAAAAAAATGTCACACACACACACACTCACACCAACCAAGCCCAATCATGGCTTACCGAAGATCACTCATCCTCAGAGCTCCCTGCCTATGCGCTCGCCAGCTGCAGAAAAAAAAAAAAAAAAATGGATTGTCTCTTTGATTGTTTCAGGGTGTCGGAGAAATACTTCTTTGATGATTGTGGACATCTGTTTGATTCCTGCGTGAGCTCACTGGATGTCTTAGCTGTGGCGCTGCACACACACACACAAAACACACACACCTAGAAAAGCAGAAATGTCCCTCTTGCTATGGGGAGCAGGTGGCTTTGGCTATGAATGTAATAGCTGCGGTCGAATATGTTTCCAAAGGCATTTGTAACCCTGAGAAAATCTTAACTACACACAGCACACAGCTATAAGGTCAGTATCCTTAAAGCAGCAATACAGATTAGGGTTTCCCCGACATTTAGTCCACCCTCATGTGGAAACCAGACAAAATGATTTGAGTTTAATGCTATTTATGGAAAATTAGCAGAAACCTGGTATTGGCTCCAGCATGACTGGAGTGCACTCATCTCCAACATGTTGTTACACTCATACAAAGCTATAAAAATGATTCTTCTGATTCTGATTTTCTGACGTTTAAAATGCCACATGGACCATTTTAAATGCCTGCTTATGAGCGAGTGTGTGTTCTAGCGTTTGCGTATGTGTGTCTCTGTCTGGGTGTGTGTGTGTGTGTGTGTGAGCGTGCATGCTAGAGCGGCTCCCCTGTGGACGGACTCATCTCAAGTCTCAGTAAGCAGCAGGAAACAGGAAGAGGAAACGGTCACCGCAGAACCCCTACGGAGGGTTGTTTCTTTTTTCAGCGTGAACACATTCAAATTCTAGTTAAGGTGTAATCGGTGTGTGTGTGTGTGTGTGTTTGCGTGCGTGTCTGTAGACGTGCAGAAATACCTCCCCTGATGTGTTGTATTTCTCACCAAGGCCTCATGGGGCCAACAAGCTTGTCAAGACCTATATTTTGTGTGGCTGTGTGTGTGTGAGACCAAGAAGGTTGGACTTCCCCTAAATTTCTCTGGCTTCCCTCTGTGTTGTCCTGTCAGACGCTCCATCAAGTACTTCCTGTGACTGGGGCCCCGGTCCCTGGAAGTGGAAGCGTTTGTGTGAATGTGAGGGACTTAATGACACACAGAATTTGTAGGGGGATTTATATTTATATGCTTAGTCGTTTTTTGTGGTGAGTGTGCATGTGTGTTAACAGGGTGTATTGTATATCCTTGCCAGTTCAAAGGGAACCTCCCAGTGCGCCTGTTGCTCATAAACCCTGCATGCAGTCGTTCTGTGAAAAGACTAAAAAGGATCTTACTTATTTAAAAGGTTAAAATCCATTTGAGCCTTTCCGACATCAAATAAACGTTCATCTGTATTTTTTCTGTGTACAAGTGTAATACACCAATCAGGCATAAAAAACTGTTCTGACATATCAGAGAATGGACATGGGCCTTCTGAGGGTGTCCTGTGGGGTCTGTCAACAGAATGTTGATAATGAGGGGCCTTTGGGTCCTATAGGTTGAGGGGAGGGGCCTCAACCCATTCCCCAAATACTTAATCAGTTTGGGATCCAGTGAATTTGGAGGCCAGGTCAACACCTTGTGCTGTTTTTCATCTATTTCTGAGTTGTTCCTAAAGCGTTCTTGTCTATAGTGACTGTGTCAGGCTGCATCCTGCTTGGGACGGCTGCTGATATCAAGGAGTGCCATTTCTTTTGGGTCTGGTGTAGGTGGGTGCTACATGTCTAAGCAACATCCAAATGAATGCCAGGTCCAAAAGTTTTCCAGCAGAACACTGAATTGTCACAAGATGGTTTTAATGTTGTGGCTGATTGGTGCATGTCATAATAATAAAATATTTCTTTATTGTAATTTTTTCATCTTGAATGGTAGGACTGACATTATATGGATTGATTGACATAACTCAGCATATCATATGTAGTCGCATGTGAACAGTCAGTCAGCTTGCAGGTTGCATGTCAGTGTGAAGGCTGATGCTGGGTATTGAGGTTACCTGGCAGCACAGGCATGCCTGATATTTATAGGCCACATTCGAGTCCGGGCCAGCGAGAGAGCATGTGAAGTAAGCCACCGTGGCCACGATCAAAGACGACAAAAGACTGAAGCGCAGGTCTGCACACCAGCCCTCCTCCCTTCGCTGTCCTACTTTCTGACATTTTTTTTTTCTTCCCCCAGATTCAATACCAAGTGCTTTTGCTACGTATAACTACAGGGGAAAGACCTACATCTCAAAGGCTTAGAGTAACTTATCATTTTGACCAGTGGTGCTATTTGATTTTTATTCAACAAATTACATCCTTTGACACTTCCGTTTCACAGACCCGTATGTCATTGTAGTATACGTTTTGTATTACTGAATATATTCCTGGCTTAATATATATATTCTATCGCTTAAATAAGGAAATATTAACACTGTATTTCATGTACACACATTGTCTCAGCAGTCTTGTTGCTGGAATGATGGCGGCTGCTTGGAATATTTGAACCTAATCCTAATACTACATCAAAGATACTCAAAATGTTAAAAATGTTGTGGTCTCAGTCGACCTACTTCTTGGCCTTTTTTTTTAATTTTCTGTCTTGTTGCCTCTTCAAGGTTGACCAGCAATTGATGGCAACTCCCAGAGAAGGCTGTGAATGGCCAAGAAGTATCATAACACCTCATAAGACTTGTTTTCTGGCGCTTTGGGTTTTGTAGGGTGCCGTCTGATTAGTGAGCTTTAGAGGTGCTGGTATGCAGACTTTGCCGGGCATGATCAGTTACTAACGGAGTGACTCCAGACCAAAGCTGGTCTTCTAAACTTCAATCTTCTAAACATCTTCTTCTTCTGGAACTGCTTGTTCCTGTGAAGGGTCTCGGGGTCTGCTGGAGCCTATCCCAGCTGTCACTGGGTGAGAGGCGGGGTACACCCTGGACAGGTCGCCAGTCTATTACAGGGCTAACACAGAGAGACAGACAACCATTCATACTCACACCTACAGCCAATTTAGAATCAATTAACCTAACCAGCATGTCTTTGGACAGCGGGAGGAAGCTGGAGTACCTGGAGAGAACCCACGCAGACACAAGGAGAAGATGCAAACTCCACACAGAAAGGCCCAGTCGGCCCAGGTTCTAAAATGTCAGTAAACTTCTACCGACTACAGTCTGTTGATAGTAATACAATCAGATATTTCCACACCAGCTTCATTCATACCTGCTGAATATCTGTAAAACAACAACACACCATCTAAACTCCACTCTGCCATGTTGGTGCTGCTTTCAGATGACGGTACGATTTGAATTTATTCAGAACATGAATTGCCCATGGTCAGTGTTCTCTTCCACTTGGGCAGCCATGCGCTGAGATGAGGTAATGTTTAGATTCTGCATGTTTATTTCACTCTCTTCAGTCCACTTTTTCACCACCGTGCAACCGGTTCCCCTTAGGCATCTACCGGCTTCTTTTGAAAAAAAGGAGGAATGACAGGGATTTTCTTTCACATTGAATCCCCAACTTACGCATCTTTAAAAACTTTAAAAAACATCTCATAAGACGCCGGAGGCAACATCTGTCACTTCTGTATCTGAGCTCACGGCAACGAACTAGATTTCGCACAGGCGTTTATGTTCTTCTGATCTCGCTGAGATGTTTCTGTGTAATGTAAAGATCCTGTAGAAGCCATTGAGGGAACTGAATGTATGTCGGCGATGCTTTTTCCAGATGCTGAATACTCCAGCTAAGGAGGGGGTTGTGGTCTTTTCCTCTCTGTATCGCTTCCCAGAGGTGGAGGTGGAGTGGGTGGATGCGCTGTCATTCAGAGTGGGGGCAATTCTAAAAGCTAATCGCCATCCTCCGCACTCTAAGACATTTTATCCGACCACCTCGCGGTGCAGCCGTTCAGAGTCATATAATATCCAAAAAAGGAGCAGTTTTGCTGAGATCACATTGGCAGTGAAGAAGTTTAAATTCATGTGGTAGATGAAATAATACATGGATTCAGGCTTGTGATTCATCTTACATGAAAAGATGTGCTTTGGTTTCTGGTTCTCTGGGCAAATGTGGGAAACATTCTTGTGGGGATTACAGCAATACAGTATTTATCACGGTGTGGTTATTTAATGAGAATTAACCCACAAATAGTCGATGTATTTTCTGAAACGAGAGCAGTCTGTTTGTGGGAGGCATCACGATTTAGGCTTTATTTTAGCAGCATTAGCACACTACACGCAACACAAGAGTACTGCTTTAGTTTAAGAACAAAACCACACACAAGTTTTCAAGTGGGTGTGTATTTTTTTTGAACAGCCTTGGTCAAATACAAAAGAAAATCCTGTGGTCTTTTTCCACACTGTTTAACCATCAATGATAACAACAATATTACACCGATCAGGCATAACATTATGACCACCTTCCTAACATTGTGTAGATCTCCCTTGCGCCTCCAACTGTTTCGGAGGCACAAGGGAGCCCGGGCCATCTGAGGGTGTCCTGTGGTGTCTGGTAACGGGATGTTGTTAGTGGGGGGCCTTTGGGTCCTATGGGTTGAGGGGAGGGGCCTCTGTGGATCAGGCTTGTCCCATAGATACTTGATCAGTTTGGGATCTAGTGAATTTGGAGGCTTTTGAGTTGTTTATAAAACGTCTGTGTGTGTGTGCCTGTGTCAGGCTGCATCCCGCTGCCATCAAGGAGTGTCATTGCTATGGGGTGGGGGTGTCTGGTCTGGTCTAGGTGGGTGCTACATGTCTAAATAACATCCATACAAGGCAAAGCTTTCAGCTTCCCAGTCAATCTACGTTCCAACCTTCATTTATCGTTGCAGGCTTTGGCTATTGACCCAAAGAATGGCATTGTGGATACAGTTGGCTTAAATTAGGCTCCTCTGTATGGCTGATGAATATAGGGTTAGGAGCTCAGACTTCCAGAGGGAGCTCGGAGTAGAGCCACGGCTCCTTCGTGCCAAAGGTGGTCAGTTGAGGTGGTATGGGCATCTGGTGAGGATGCCTCCTGGGTGCCTTCCCGTCAAGGTCTAATGGGCACGGGCAGCTGGGAGGAGACCCTGGGGGTAAAACCAGAATTCACTGGAGGGATTACATTTCTCAGCTGGCCTGGGAAAACCTAGGGATACCTCGAGAGAAACTGGAATGCTTTAGTAAGGGAGATGGACTAGGGCCACTAGGGTCAGGAATTCCAAGCTAAGCCTGTTGCTATGAGACCCAACCTTGAATAAGTGGATGAAAATAGATGGGTAGATGAGTGGATGTAGATTCAATAGAGAAACATCAATAACCGCTCAAAGTGGACATTTGGTAAATAGTCTCTTGGACGCAGGCTTGTCACTAGCTTTATGAAATGATTTCTAATGTCTCTTTTAAGATACAATCTATAGCGGAAGATAACGCCTGTGTCAATCACTTTTAATCACACATCCATACCCTAACCTTCTGCGCTATCCCTTTACGTTGTGTCAGTCATACTCAAACACTGGCTCTGAAACCTTCGTCCATCATCCAGCAGTTTTTGGAACAGATTTAATAGGAACTCAGTAGCTAGAGCGGGTTGTCCACAAACCAGAGGGTTAGCGGTTTGATCCCCCGAATGTGCCACATGCCAACGTGTCCTTGAGCAAGACACTGAAGCCCCAGTGGCACTGATGTGTGAATGTGTGTGTGCTTGTGTGAGCGTATGGGTAGATGTGTCTGTGACTGTAAAGCACATTGAGTACCAATTGGTAGAAAAGCGCTATATAAAAACAAGACCATTTACTGCTTACCATTTAATACTGCAGCTTAGGCTCAGCTGGATTGTTGAATTTTGTTTTTTTAATGTGTGGTGCTGGTTGATATCAAGATTCAAGACCTTTATTTGCCATGTGTACACACACACTCACAGTCTGGTCACATAGAAATTCTTGTGCGAACTTCAACTGTCAAACATGAGGAGCAATGAATACTGTTATAAAAAACAGGAGGCCGGGGCCATACCCGCCACAAAAGGTGGATATAAATACTATATATAAAAATACACATATGCTCAGTAGAGTATTGGAATAACTGCACATGTCCTAGTTTAATTGCACTTGAGGTTAAAGGGTAGGAATGAAAGATTTTTCATGAAGCTGAAAAGTTTTTGCACATCAAGGTAGCCTGAGGTTGCACATGAACCAGTGACTTCCTCAAAATAGACATTGAATGCGACTTCAAGGACTTGATGCGCAAATGCCATGCAACCACTGAATAGACTGGAAGTCTTATCAGCTTGCCAGTCTTTCAAATTTACAGTAACAGCATCTGTTAAGACGCCAACATTGTCTTAAGTTACTCTAAGCCTTTGCAATGCATAGATAAGCGCCGTATTTTACTGTATTGCATTCAGTTATTCACTGAGAAATACCATAACAAGATTGCACACAGCTGCATGACTAATGTGCTGTCCCTTCAGCGTGATTGAAACAGCGTGTATTTAAGTGCCTGTGATTGCAATGGGAACTCCTCGGGGTATTCTAGATGATGCTAACCCACTTATGCCATATAGATATGACAAGCCGGCTATTTGTGGCCGCAGCTTTGGTGGCAACAGGGATTCAAAAGTGGAAACACATCACTGAGGTGTTGAGTTAGTGCGACTCTTTCTGCTGCAGTTTCAAAGTCGGTTTGGGATTTCATCAGTGGTTTTGATGTGTCACGTTATGCACATGAAGAAGGCCTCGCACATTACCATAACTTACATCAGATCATCAACGAGTGACGCTCTCCTCTGGAGTCCTGCTTTTGATCCAGGCTTGATTTGATGAGCTGCTTTTAACAGATTCATCCTGTCTTACAGTACACAACACCAGATAATACAATGGCCAATAAAAGCCAATAAAGGAGACACGTCTGTGTCAGCCAGGATTTACCACTTTGGGAAAGTGACCAATTTCTTCATTTACTTTCAGGGCTTTTAATGTCTTGATCTCATATTAGACATGTCATTATATTTACCTTATTCCACAGAGATTTGGATTTATTACACCATCTCTGGGAGGATTTTGCCCGTTATGGCTCTGGTTAACACCATAATCCAGCACCGACGGATAGAGGTGATAAAATGCTCCACATGTAAACTACCATGATTAATAGCACCGCGAGGTCCATCAAGATGGATAACCACGGCTCAGCCTTTGTTTACCTACAGCCTGCAGTTGTAAATCAAGAACAAAAGCACAGCGAAAGGTCCCGTGTCTTGTTTTTCTCTCGTCCATAAAAACTCCTATATGTGAGCTCGAGGGGATTGTAAATGGCGAGGACCAGGCTGATTGATAGAGATCATTCTCTTTGTGTTTTGATTTATATGAAAAGACACCAGCGCTGCGTTTCTCCTCTGAGCTTAACTCCCTACTGAGTGCTTCTCAGCTTTGGCTCTCTGCAGCAGCATAGACCTGCTGCATTTCTGACCTTAACAACTTAACTACATGCACCCTGTGTCCTGAGTGTAATTTATGTCTTGATGCGATGACTAAGGTAAAAAAATGAGCAGGACTTTGAACTTTATATTTATGTCTCATTGGCCACTGTACTGTAAAAAAAAATTAGACTCTTTGGATGATTTATCTTTTCAATATTGTATGTGTGTATCAAATGAAAGGTCTCATGTTTTTAAGGCTGTGGAGGGAGCCCCAAAATGGTCACAAATTGAGATGAAAAACAGCACAAGGTGTTGATCTGGCCTCCAAATTCACTAGGTCCCAAACTCATCAAGTATCTGTGGGATGATCCACTGAGGCCCCTCCCCTCAAAGGCCCCTACTAACAACATTGTGTTGCCAGACACCACAGGACACCCTCAGAAGGCCCATGTCCATTGTCTGATGGGTCACAACTGTTTTTAAAGCAACAAGGGAGACCTACACAATATTAGGAAGGTGGTCATGAAGTTATGCCTTTTTACCTTTGGCATTTACCACAGATTTATATACCCTATACAGTAGTCAGTAATTGTACATTGCAAAAGAATTATGACTAGCTTTTATGATAGTGTTAGTAGGTCAGTCCGTCTTTGTTTTGCTGCAGTAAAAATGACTGACGTGAGATAGCTTAGGTACCAACAAGGTTCAGTTTAAATGCAACTTGGGAAAGCCACGGTCACAGGCAGTTGATGAGGTGGTTGGGAGTATCTTGTCTAGTAAATAATCTGGTTGTATTTCGTTTGCGAAGATGTAAATCCCCCGAACTCATTTCAACATTCGCTGTCCGCTCCTTTTGATGGCGTTGTCCCATGGGGTGCAGAGGCCTCATTGACTGACAAAGCAGGATCAAAGGCTCCTTAAGGAAAATAAAAAATCCAGAGGAATGTCCATATGGATTTTCACAGACTGCCTTAGGACATCATTAACAGCACAGACAACCCACTCAAAGTTGCTCTTACACTTTGGTGGCTCTTTCAAGTCTCGGATCCCCGAATGAGCCCTACGAGGACCTGAAATGTGCAGCTTGTAAACCATGTCCTGGTAGCTCCACTACAGTGTCTGTTTGAGTTTACATTTTCGATTGAAAGACCCCTTGGGGAGAGAGATTTTCCCCATATGCTTCATTTCATCCTCAGTTAACTGCGAGATAGCGTTTCAGCGGCGAGGGAATGAGACCGTCATGTCAACCTGATGAAACAATGGAGATTGTGTTGTAGATTGCTCCAGGAGTGGGCGGAGAGATGAGGTTATGTCTTTAGCACGGCTGCCTCAATGGATTCAATGATAATAACAGCAGAGAGCGCAAGAGCGAGAAGCCCTGGGATGTGTTGCGCTATCTCTGAGACGGGGGATTCTCCTTGAAAAATTCATCCTTGAGTGTGTAAGCTTAATTATTACGCGATAATTGCGGGATGCTGTGATTCATTTACAAGCCGCGTGCGCAGATGGGTTATTCAGACGCATGATATGATTTAAATCCGCTTTTCAGTAAGTGAGTAATGTCGATGTAGAGAAAAAAAGTGGGTTAAAAAAATAATAGTACTTTTATCTGCCATCTTTTGTCTTCAGTTGCAGTTCTACTGTAGTTCTACTGCATCTAGTGCCTTAAGGGGCACTGCTGAGGGTTCTGAACAAATATAAATGTGGTTCCATAATCCTAACCCTGGGATGCGGACCTGCCTGAAGGCTGAAATATGTAAGAATGTAAAGAGTACATGGTAGAAACAAAGGCTCTGTTGGGAACTGTAATCTAAGAACTAAAATTCAGGATATCACCGACTATACAGCTTTTGTTTCTTTCTTTTCTTTTTGATTATTTGGAATTAACAAAAGAAGAGTAAAAAAAAATGTGCAAATTGAGAATCACAGTTTCTTTAAGTGTGATGTGTGATTATCAATTTGCATTTCTTATCCAAAACCTAAACAAAGTTAATGTTTTATACAAATTAATCTGTAAACTTGACTTTTAATTCTTGTATTAATGAATGAACACAGTCATATGATCTATGCCAACACCATAGGTTGGTTGCGCATAAATTACTATAGGGTAAATTACTGAGATTCAGTCAAGAAAATCAACTAATAGATGTGATTCTAGCACATGCAGGGATGGTAGGCATGTAGAATATTGAGGATTTGCTTGGGAGGCTGTGAATGCGTATATGTGCTTGCGTGTCCTGAGGGGCTTCAGTCCGTAGAGGTTGATGTGATTTACCTGAACAGTGAGAACGACCTTACGTTTGACCTTTTCCTGTAGAGTTGGATTCGAGCTTTAGATAGATCAGATACTTTGAAGCGGGGTCAGCGGATGGGGTTCGGAATGATCCCCGGTTTGAACAAGCAAACAGAACCAGCACAGAAGCAGGAGTCAGCAGTAAAACAGATTTAACGACCAAAAACAAGGACCGCCGTCTTTAGTTTGCATGATGTTTATTTGCCCCAGCCTTTTCCGGAAGAGATATATCAATGACTTTGCAAGCACAGGTTATTGACAGCATTGCATGCGAGTTGTTTAACTAGGTCTTGCAGTGAAATCTGTCAAAATGACAAACAGGCAGTCTTTATCATCATTTGTGTGTGTGTTGACCTTAATAACTTCAGAGGTTTGTCAAACACTTCAATCGAATTTTTGTCATTTTGGGCCAGAAAAGAAATCCTGCTCAGAGTCTGTTTGTAGGCAGTTTATAAAGGTTGCATGAGATGACACTGTCCATGAAGACAAAACCCCTCCATAGCTCATTCCATGCCTCATTCTGCGACCTTGCCTTGCGTAATAGTGTGAGATAAAAGGAAGTTGTAGAATTATGGATAATCTTTCACCGTGCAGGGAGGATATTGGGCTCTACATGGTGCATTCACACATGGCTAAGAGCACATATTGGTTAAACCCTGGTTTTACATCTAACACAGTCTAAATATGCAGGCAGAAATAATGAGGTCGGTTAATGGGGTGGGTTGTTCTCAATTTACAACGCTTATATTGTTCAAAAGTGTAAAGTGAGGGGCAAAACGAGGGGAGTGCTGAGCTAAAAGATGCAGGCAATAAAGACAGGGGGAGAAAATCGCGGACGTGCTCCGCATTCCAAATGGCCACATGTATGTATATGCAAACACGCTTATTGTGTATTACGGGCCCCAATGAGCCATGGCACTGATAGCCAGACATTAGCTAGTCTCTCTCCCAGAGCCAATCAGGTTTTTATTGGCTCTTCTGCACGCGGATTGAATTTTCACGCGCCGGCCGTCATCCAAAGAAACACAGATATGCGGGTACATATTGACAAACAACGACGATCAATCTCATGTGCAACAGCACACACGTATGACACAGGAAGCAAACTGAAATCAATTAAAAAGTAACACACGTGCTGCACCACCCCTCCCTCTTACGCACCTCGACATCCATCATCTATTACGAACCAACGAGCATTGTGTTTACTTCCGCTATTGTGTATTGCCGTGTAAATCTTTTCAGCTTTTCCGCGGAGGCTGTTGAGTATTCATTTGTCTCCAACAGCAGAATGGTTTAATGGTAAAAATGTGTCCTTCTGGTTTCTCCCTGAAAACACAAACAGGATTTTACTGGTTTACTAAAAGCGTCCTGCTTTTTCATAAATGTTTTATCAAGCAGGCCTTCAAACAGTGAGGCTCTGGCATTAGAAGGTTCAGGAACATTTGGAAAATGGTTTTGCGATTGATTTGATTGAGGGATATCGGGTACTTAGGTGTGTACGTCTTGCAGGACTTGTCATTGTCCTGTCACATCAAAGAAGAAGACGAAAACCCAGCAGCGTCCCTACCACCTCAGTAGCTCAAAGTTCTTTAAACTGCCCTCTCAGGTTTCTAATGACCTTCTACTCTTGCACCACTGAGTGCATCCTGATGGGAAGCCTGGTTGGAGAGTGGCACCATGGAGGACAGGTGAGTTCTCCAGAAGGTGGTGCCATCAGTCGAGCGAAACATCTGCACTGAGCTCCCCACACCTGGAGTCAGCAAGCTACAGCAAGCTGCGCTGGACCAAAGCCAGGATGATAGTGAAGGAACTCAACCATCCAAACAATGGCCTCTTCTCTCCGTTGGGATCGGGGAAGCGTTTCTTCTCCTTGAAACCAAACACAGAGAGAATGATAAGTAGTTTATTCCCATTGGCCATTCGAACCTTCTACCACTAAAGCACCTATAGTGCCTGGATCCTTTCTAGATCCAAACTGTAACACCCAATACTTCAGCCAGACATGCATTTTGCACATCTACTATTTCATATTTTTCTAGATTTTGCCTATTCTAATATGGACACATATATTCTGATATTATAAATTTCTCTGCATGTCCTTCTGTATATGTCAATTTGACCTTTTGAGATCTTATGTGTGTGTTCAAACTAGCTAAATCAAAATTTGAGCTAATGGAATACACGGATCATCCGTGGATTTCCCCGATCTCATCCTCCCAGGTCTTTGTGCAGAAAAACAAATACAGGACGTGAGGACACTTCAAGAATAGGGAGGACGGTTATCTTTTGAAACAACCGCAGCAGCAGTCAGTGAGGGACGCAGCTGATGCTAACGTGTTCCGATGGTGCCTTCACACCTGCTTGTTTGGTACGGCCATACCAACCCCCTGAGTTTTCCTCCTGGTTTATCGTGTACGCAGTGGGTTGAGTAAACAGATATTTTGAATCTGACTCGGTGGATCGTACTGAAGATCACATTAATAATGTATGAAATGGCTCTTGGATTCTGACTTGCAGTGCGACCTGGCTTTTACAAAATCAGTCGAAACTGACTCAAATTCCTGCTTTAACTTACGATTCTGTGATTAAACCACATTTTGTTGCACTGATTTTCTTTCTTTCCAGCGGGTGGACGACCTCACTTGCATTCTGCGCTGTGTTGGTTCCTAAAATCAAAACATGTAATGTGACCAGCTGTACGTGTTCCAGAGGATTACCTAACCGGGTTCTTATTTTTAGCTGGTGATCAGCAATTTAGAGG
>JASGAT010396262.1:0-35536 GCA_030220025.1 Chelon auratus
TTTTTTTTCTCACACTAAAAACGTCAAACTTGAAGGAATAACTTGACATTTTTGGAAAAAAAGATTCTTCAGAGACAATCAGTGCTAGCCTTGTATACACTAAATGTAATGGTGCTTTCAATTCGAATCAGAATTCTGAGTTCCCGGCATGAAATTTCAACTCGGAAAGTTGGAAGAAACCCACCAACCCCGACCTCAAAATCCAAGATGGCTGCTCTGCCAATCAGCAGCAATAAAAGATGTTATAATACACAGTTTATTAGGAAGCCTGTCTGTATAAATGTCTCATTAAATCAGTCACACGCGCAGCACTGTCCAACTTCAGCCTTTGAAACTACTGCAGCGCTGTTTGTATGTGCAAAATAACATGCAAATCCTCATAAGATCTCAACGATTGTTTTCTGGATGCATTAAACAAACTACTTTAGCATTGTTCCAGTTGGGGTATTTGGGGATTTTTAAATAATCGCCTCTTGTATCTGAACAGAACAATATATTTTAAAGACAGGAAACAAGAGGAAATAAGAGACCTGGCAGTGCTGGAAGAAAGAACTGCCTACAAGATCCTGACTGTAGCTCTGTATTTACCACGCAAACATAGCAGCCATGTCAAACATTTCGTCTTGCTCATTCTTCGGGTTTAGAAGAAAGAAATCAAGGAAGTGCATTTCCAAAAATATTATTCCTTTAACTGTGATAAAGGTCTATGTGATCTTGAACTTGGATTATTAAGGGCAAATCGAGCAGCCGCTGAGCTTTTTGGCTTAATAAAATAAAAAGCTTTGGCTGGTGCTCCAAGCGCGAGGAATGTGCAACAAATGATTTCCTCCCTCCATCTCCGCTCCTAAAAAGCTTTTGAAGTCCCTTTTGAAAAACATGAACAAGTGCTGAAATCAAGGACACCGTGTGAATAACTTAATAAGTATTTGTGCTGTGTGCGTGACCACCATCCTTTCTTCAGAGAGGGCTCTCTCCTCCTCCTCCTCCTCCTCCTCCTCCTCCACCTCCTCCCTCTCAAGGACAGGTTCTCTTAACCTTGGAGTTGAACGCTTTGAACAGAGGTCCAGGTCTGATAAAAGGGGAATTATTGCCTTATCTGCTTAATTGTTGGATACACAGTTTAAAATATGAGTTTAATATGAAACCATGTTGGAGGTCAAATGTGACGGAGCTGTATTTATTCTCTGCTGTTTCGCTTTAGTCTTCTGAGGCTCCCTCCTGGTTGAAATCCTCTACAATCGCTGTGATGAATGTAAACCTGCACAACTGATGACAAACTGCTGAGCGCTTCAGTCTGTTTACCCAAATCATTGTGATTGTTAGTTGCTCAGTAAATGGAAAAGGATACACATGACCATATGGGCTTTCCCATATTGCAGCGTCGGTAGTGCGCTCCTTATTATAGCCGTGCCCCATGTGTGAATGGAATCTTTCATAGCGCAGGAAGAGGAGGAGGAGGCCTGGCGACTCACAGAATTAGCTCTGTTTTTCTTTGCTCAATTTGGTGATGGATTATTTTAAGAGAAAGGGGCACATTCAATAAGACGCATTCTTGTGATTCGGACTAAATATAGCCATCTTTAGGAAACCCTGTGAGTGGGTTAATGAGCAGTTGATCTGTTGTGCAGGCATCCGTGGAGGAAAATATGTCAGGAAATGTCAAATGAAATAGAAAGATTAATACAGAGCAGAAAAAAAAGAAAGATAACAAAGCCTTACAGCAATGTTCAGATGTGCTGGCACCTCTTTTCTTGTTTATTTTCCCTTGTACAAAACACCTGTGGGTTTGTAATGATGTGTGTGTGCGTTGTTCATTCACCACAGAGTCCTTTGGTCTTTCTAAGCCTTACAAACATGTCAATAAAGCGCTGACTTGGCTGCTGACAGCCGCTCCAATAGAGAACACCTGGAACATAACCGAGCACAATGAGAGCGGCAAGATAATGCACGCAACCCAGTCTGCTGAATGCAGGATACAGTTATTCAAACTACACTGTAAACATCTTCTAATAAAGAGGATCTTGGTGCTTAATCTCCAGGCAACTGCAAGAGTTTCAAATGCATCAAAAGGTTTTTTGCAGAGTGCCAGACTGTGGTGATTCATTACTAAGATAAACAGTGATCTGAGCGAATGTGTCTTCAATATGTAGTATTTACATAAAGGATAAGAGGCACAGAGACAGATAGAGGCTTGGGGAATCTTTCCTCCTACTCAGCAGCACTGTGTTAGCTCAGCAGACCGTACAAGAGCTCTAACATAACAGAGGAAGGAGTTTAATGGAGCCTGTGCTTCCGGGGAAATACTCTATCACGCATTGCTTAAAAACTCTGGAGCGCTTTACAAGTGAAAAAGAGGTTGGGGGGGAAAAGTAAGCAGAGATGGAGGAACAAAAAAAAAAAATAAAAACTCGCCAAAAATACATGAAAGCTGGAAAACCAGAGACGGAGACTTCACTTGAGACCGGAGGGGTTGGGCGAAGGCGAAAGGTGAAGCGGACACCGCAGCTCGGGGAGTGTGTGAAAGGCCAGAGCTTCTGTTCAGAGGCTGCTGCTGCGCCTGGCTATACATTTCACAAGCGGAGATAAAAATCTGCATAAAACAGCGCGAGAGGGGAGGAGAGCCACCTTGGCAATTCAAGAAAGGAGGCGAGGTGAGGGAGGGGGGAGGGAAGGGGGAGGTGGGGAGGGGGCAGTGACAGGGTGAAAGGGGATGGGGATATGTGGAGTGGCAGCAGAGGCTGTTCTGACAGCAGTGGTGCAGCGGAGGGTGAAGAATGCCGTCTTTTCTTACCCCTCCAGACGTCCTGCCCAGCAACTTCACCCAGTGTGGTAATCAATACCTGTTATTTTCCCCTCTCGGCTTTCCAATCAATAGATAAGAGCGGAGTAAGGCCAGTCAGGACAATGGCTCTTTCTTCGGCACCATCACATGTGGACTGAATAGCAACTGCTTCGGTGGTGGGAATGGTACAGGAGGAGCTATTGGGTGACACGAGGGACTAGAGAAACAGCAGGAGGGGGTGGAATAAAAAGAAAGGGGAATAAGATGCTCCAGTCAATCTATCTGATTCAAGAAGAATCACTGGAGTAAAATCAGAGCCTCTGTGCACGGAATCTGCATCCTTCGTTAAAAACCAAGAGGCTCCCGCCGAGTCCTCGTCAAAAGAGCAGGAAAGAAACAGAGAGAAATTACTCCAGTGTCATAAAGCTTCTGGAAACATCTCCATCACGCGGCCTGCCCTTTACAGGCCCTACTGTGGAGTCTTTGAACTCTAAGCTGCTATATTTCATTAGACTCGACTGCCTTTCACCCAGCCCCAGCTGCCTCTGCTGGAGAAAAGAGCATGTGTGCGAGTGTGTACACCTCCTACTGTTTTCTGTAGCTACAGCGTAACCAATGCCAAAGCTCCACCCACAATAAATCAGAGTGTGTTTGTTTGTGAGTAACCAGATAGACGTTGATATTATTCTTAATATTTATGCAGAGGTGAGTCACTTCCTCTGAAACATTAATAAATTACGGTTTTATGAAACAGAACATTAATTTAGTAGTGTACCTATTATTTAGGTCAACATTCAGTTAGTTAATTGATCACAAGACAAGATGTGTCAAGGTGCAGGTGGCTTAATGCCTCCACAAATAATTTCCTCTTTCGGAAGGAGAAACCTTTTTGAAACGTTGATACTTTCGTGACGTGAAAGGCTCCTTTCACTTCAGGTTAAGCACTTTCCATAGGGACTCTGTACTTTTCCAGGCATGTGAAAGTATGGAAAAGTATGGAAAGACCTTAACCTTAGTTAGTTAATGGAGGCCTTTCATATCATGTTTTCAGGGCGGCCATTTTTGTCTTATTACTGGACAGTGAGTAAGAGTTGCAGTGGAACGGTCCATAGCCTGGGTTTTCCAGCGTGTGACCTGTTGAAGAGACTTGGCCTCGTCTCTTCAAAGTGGTCACTAATATTGCTTTTAAATTGTATTTAACAAAGTGGTTTCTGCTAAAAATAACCGCGTTTCACTAATTTGGCTGTCCTGAGGTGTAAAAGAAGAGCCAGGGTTCGCTAATTTTGTTGATACGTGTTGTTTTCTTTGTGAACATCTTGAGTCAATGAACCCAAACCCATTTAAACACTGTAGTTTAGTGATGAAATGGTGAATACTGGAGTATGATATAAACTTCCATCCTCTATTCCCTAAAAGAAGTAAAACTGTCGAAAAAATACTGATGGAAATACAAATCAGCCCGTTTGTTAAATATTTTAAGTGGCATAACTTTCCATGCAAATGTGACTCTGTTAATTCAGCGGTCTCACTCTGCCATAATGAGCGCACAGCGAGTGGCACTCTAGTCGCTTTATCTCACTCCATTAAGCTAAGGCCCGGTGCACATACAGGGGCTGAGTGTGTGCTTAGGGCCACTTATCAGGGAAGAGGCAACAGGAGGGAGGCTGTGAAGAAAGAGAAAGGTCGAACAGAGTGAGAGAGGCGGAAAAAGGGCGCAGAGGAGGGGAGAGGAATAAAATCAAGGCAGGGAGAGAAAAGGAGAGAGCAGCAATGTGAGGGTTAAGGACAAGAGGGTTGATGTAGAGAGTGGCAGGGAGCAGGGGCTAAGATGGCAAAGAGGCCTCCTTTAACACGCAGCCCATAAGGAGAGGAGGGCTGCGTGGGGGAGTGCAGGGGGATTAGGTGGGCCCAGGCGGCAGTAACCAGGAATCCCAACAATCTCACACCCCACTCCCTGGCCTGGGCTCAGCCTCAGCCACATGACACAGTCAAACAGACCTCCCTCTCCCTCTCTCCATTACAAAACAGGGCACCAGCGAGCACCTGTTTATTACCGTCTTTCTAATATGTTGGGAGATTGGCCGACCTCCTGACTCTGAATGGGACATTGTGTGAACACTAACACGTCTGGCTGCTCTGGACTGGCGCTGCGCTGTTTCTTATTCTCTCTCTCACACACACATGTGAAGGTTAAGAGGTGATCCGCATGTTATTACTGTATGATATTAATCTATAATATGATGATGATTTTAGATGAATATTGTGTCACATATTTCTTTGATAAATACAAGGGGTGGCATGATCATTAGCATGCACAAAAGAGGATAAAATGATATTTTGCACAGAATTATATGAAGTACTGGATGTGTTTACGTGTTCAAGGATTAAAAACTGTTTCGAAACAAAACTAAAACTTTTTTATTTAAGTAATAATAAGCTTAGTTACAGAAATCATACTATACATTTTGCTTTTTTTTTGGATTTAATAAGAAATTTCACCTTTTCAGGCCTCAAATACAAGAAAAACAGCTCTTTATATCGTTAAAAATGATTTGATACTTGTACCAAGATGATACTCAAGTTGATTTAAACCTTTAAGAAGTATACTCAAATCACAAACTTTTCAGTCTGTATCAAGAAACCATTGATCTTATTTGTCGTATTCCATATGTGAAAGAAGCTGAGGACCGCCGCTCCAGAGCATGAGCGCTGAATAATAAACCTTGTTACACCGTCTCCTCGACATGCTTTTGTTTTTCATGGCCTCTATCTGTCATCAACGAGGTGCATCCTGCCACTCCCAGCATGCCCCCCTCCTCCTCCCCCTTCCTCCTTCTACCTTGCCGCGTTCCACGGTGGGAGGGAAAAAACTGCATTTGGCTCTTTGTGTGCAGCTACTGAGTTGCAGAGAAGCACAGAGGCTGTAAACAAGAAGGTTTAGAGCCAGACATTCTGTCACCGGCGAACCCAAGTGTGTGTCTTTCTCTGTGTTGTGGTCACATCTGTGTGATTATGACCATGATGACGGCTGAGCTTGGCGCTGAGCGTCCCTCATTTCTCCATCTACAGGAACACTACACCAGCGTACAGTCTGAGGATCAGCCAATCTCCGTGACACTAGGAAGCGCTTTACACCAGCGCCTTTGTCAACAAGGTCTTTTCAGGAGAGGGCCAATGACAGACTGTGATGTAGCAGGAGTGTTTGGGCAGAATGGAGCAATTCAGACAGGGGCAAGAGGGAGGGAGAAGCTAGGAGCGGAGAGGGAGAGGTACAGAGAAAGGCGGGTGAGACAGAGACGAGACAGCGCTGGGAGTGAGAGGCAAGGCGAGACAGAGGGAGGGGGTGGAGGAACTGGCAAAGCTCTCACTGACAGCAATAGGGCCTCTTGACAATCCAGGAATATTGTCTGAAATCAATCTGTCATCATGGAGCTGTTGAGCCTGTCATTACGATGTGGTACTCGCCCTTTCACAGTGACAATTTGTTCAGTGCTCTCCCAGTTCACCTTACAGCTCGGCTGTACTAAGGTCACTGACCTCTATCTGTCTCTGTCTGCCAGTCTGTCTGTCTGTCTCATTGTTCATCAATTGTCTTCATGGAGATGAACAGTCCCTTTTCATGCCAGAAACAGCCAGCTGACGACCGGAGCAGTCGTTTTGCTGCTGCTACATCACAGAATTCACAAATTTAAAAAATACCACCTTTACAGACGTGCTAGCTGCTCTGTTAGACTGTGCTCAGCAGCATGCTAATGGTTGCTATCGCTGAAGACAAAATGCAGTTCAGGCTGATGGGAATGTCATTAACTCGGTCACAAGTTTGGGAATTATTTTGACCTGATGATGGTGAAAGATAAAAAGTCCCATGTACAATTTATCCTCTGATCAAGAACGTTTGTAAAGATCCATGGAAATCTATCTGAAGGGTGTTATGATATTCAAAATAAAATCATGGTGGTCTTCGAGTAAAAGTCAGAGAATTACTAAAGTAAAATACATCATCTGGAAACCATGAACATCTGCACAAAATCTGGTGCTAACAGATCCAGCATACGCTGATGTATTTAACCTGCTGCTGGCGCTAGAGGGAAACCCAGAGGATCAGAAAAGTCACTAAATTTATCTTCTAGGGAACTAAGATTTCTGCAGATTTCACAGAAACCCATCCAGTGGTTGTTATTTGAATCTAAACCACATTGGTGGACTTCACTAAAGTCAGGGATATTCATCCTCTGGGGATCATAAATGTGCAAAATTTCACGGCAGCTTAACCAAAAACCTGTTGAGACCCTTCTGTTTGCGGCAACTGATACGTGCGTGCTGCTTGCGTGAAAAGAAATAAACAGTTTTGTTGAGCTAATACCTAATCAAGACATGAATGGAGTTTTGCAACCATCTGCCAGGCTTTTAAGTGCACGTACATCCAGCCTGGGGACTGATCCAAGGCCCAAACTCACATCCCTGTGCATGAGGAAATCAAATCAGTTTCACTGCATGGTGCAGAATTCCAGTCTGGGATAGCAGTAGCCCTGCTATAAAATATGACAGATTATACTCTTTGCTCCTGAAATGATTTTTCCTCCCGTTCCACTCTTCATGTCAAGGCGGGGACATATTTTTCCATTCATTAGAGAAGCAATGGGTCCCCTAAATAAAAAAAATCAGGGCCTCTCAGCCTCCATTTCTAATGCAGACAGAGACTGCTGCTGATGGAAATGAGTGCAAACAAATTCCATCATGACAGCCTTTACACTCTCGCAATAAAAAAAAAACCCTCCTATTTTGACGCTTTGTGACAAGCAGTCGCCCAGACCCCGACTCTTTATAACCTCAATCAATAGGGTCGATGCACAAAGACTTTCCGAGGTCATTCAAAAGAATCCTTAATGAAAAACAAAGTGGAAGTGAAAAAGCCACAAAGCCATGTGGGGTCTCACTGAAGCTCATCGGAGGTGAACTGAAAGAAGGAAGGGGGGGGTGGAAACTGGAAGGAGGGTCTGGGGGTGTGTGCGAAAAGGCAGCGGAGGCCTTATTCAGAGCTCGTTATCCCAGCCGTCCCCTGGCTGGGCTTTCTTCAGGCCCAGCCAGCCATCCCTGTTGCCACCACCATAACTTTCAATCAACCTTTTAACTGCAGACCGGCAGGGTTGGTTGGTTTGTGTGTCGGTGTGTGTGTGTGAATGTGAGAAGGTTTAACAAGTGATTTTCTAATGAAACCCCAGAGAGAGGAGGGGGTAACAGGAAAAAAAGGAAAAAAACTTTTATAAGCCGGTGTCGGGTATCAGATTATGAACTGCTTCCCAAAATCTTAAAAAGGAATGAAAACAAGACGCTTGGTGACACAGGGAAACTAAGACTGAACGCAACAGGTACATCCTGGACGCCAGATTTGGTATTCTGATAAGTCAGTAGGAGACAACAGAGTCTAGCAGGCTGTGGCAAGCAGAGCACACACGGTGAGATGGGGCAGATACAATTTCTGCACTTTAAATCAGCCTTTTATTCACTGACATCACAATGGCAACTCGTGAACTTGCCCAAACCTGCTCAGTCCAAACAACATTTTGAAGGCCATCATTGCGTAAATAGCCTGTGTTTTTTTCATCAGATGGCTCCAGCACCGAGGAGAAGGCGGGAGATACAACTAGCAGTCAATGGTGGAGGAAAACCACAGGGAGGAGAAAGTTAGAATTTCTGCAGCCCCTGCCCAGGTATGCTGACTCTGATCTGAATCATAACTCCAGGAGTTAGCATTTACAGGAAAACCGCTGGCATTATTTCACTTACTGAAGGGACCGGGTGAACAGCTGTGGAGCACAAAACAGTAAGGAAGGCGGAGATGGAGGGGGTGGGGTGGGGGGCGGGAAGGGTCTCCACCACTTGGCTCCTCAAAAGAAAAGAGAAAACTGAGCGGGACTGGAGAAGCGAAGGAGGCTTAGAAAGAGGGGTTGCGCAAGACAAACACTTCCCACTGTGGGGCCGAAATGTTATTGTAAGGTCACTTGTAAGGTTCCAGCGAGGCGGACCCTCACCCCCCACCTACGGGCTCGCTTCCAGTCCACTCTCTTTCTTTTGGCCCGGTGTGTAACACAGCAGCCTGGAGTCTAAACAGCATCCAGTATCATCAGGCAGCTGTCAATTAAACATCCGTCGTTCATACCGCGCAAGTCAGCGCAGGGGAACGCGAAAAAGTCGATTATCATTTCAATGGTGACACCCCGACGTCTCCGTGTGCACTTTGTAAGCAGCTCCGCGGGTTTCGTGAAGGTTAACAGGAGCAAAAGGAATTCTATTTAACTGAACCCAAATCCATTCAGCCAGCAGGAAGAGTGTGTGTGGTCTGAAAAAACACTCCCTGAGCCAACTGCCCAAACAAACTAATGAGCATTGTACACACAGACATGGGATTTTCTTTAAGCATAAAAAGAAGGAGGGGGGAAAAAAAAAAACAACAAACGTGCATCTGAGCATTAGCATACAGCTGAAAGCGACAAATACTGAGAGCGGACAAAGCCTTGTTGAAATTCCACATGAATGTTAATTGAAGAGGCCAAATAAAGTCAGTCAATGAGGGGAGTGTTGCTCGCTGGGATTATATGACCCCGCTAAAGTAAACACCAACTGACCTCCATTATGACTACTTATCACAGCTACAGCCCTTTCCTTTCTTTCCCCTCAGAGGGGTGAAGTCTGACACATTCCTCCCTCCAAATGTTTCCTCCTGAACTGACAGGGTCAGCGGTGTGTGCTGATAGATGGCGAACACGGACTGTAGTAGCACTGTTAACATTATTTCCGTGATAGAAACAGGGGGATCATGGCAGGAGGAATATTATTTCCACCTGGTTTCGAGGAGGAGAAGGAGAAGGAGGAGGTGGAGTGGGAATGGTTGTTGGTGTACCTCTGAGGTTTTCCAAATTGCCCCGTGCTCCTTGGATGTCTCATTATCATGACTTTTCTCAGGGTAATTTCAGCCTGCTTAATAAAACACAAGCATATATTCAGACGCACGAAAGCGGCGCTCGTTCGCTCTCGTAACTTCTTCTCACGCACGTCTAAATGGCACCACCTCAGTAAAGCGGGTCCCCCGTCCGCCGTGGGGCTCTAATAGACGGCGAGTAAGTACAGTCTACAGGGAAGAGGAGTGTTTAAAATTAATTACTGCTGCCCTGTCCAACCTGGGGGACCGCCGCACATAATAATCCATCCATTGTTCTCCGCAAATGGACCCAGACTCAGTAAATATGGGGCTACGGAGAGCTGAGAAAGGCTGTGTGGGAGTAAAGGTCAGTTCATGCCTTGTTTTAACGACAGCACATTAACTTAACTCACTTCCTTCAACTTAACGCTGGTCATAAATGGGAGGAAACGCGGAGAGAAGCGGGGAAAAGAAGGGGACATGTGTGAGAAGGGGTGCCAGACACTGCTGGACTTATGGCACGTATGGAAAAGTCACACTGATTAGAGCTGAAGGCGACAGAGAGGTTTGTCTCGTTCCTCGAGCCCTGTACGGCGGGGTGCGGGTTGAAAAAGGAAGCTGTAACGTGAAACTGATTTTATTTCTAAACGGAGCATCGAAGTGCAAGTTGGGAAAACATGTTACACAGGAACATGGCTGCTTTTCAGCTTAATTCTTTGTCCTTTTCTCCCTCCCTCCATCTCACCGGCTTGGCCCACAAACCAGAACACCACTGTTACACCTTCTTACTATTCAGGAGCTATTTAAAAAATAAGAGGACTTTGGGGCATTTTGTTACTGAGAAACGAGCCTCATTACGGTTAAAGGAAATGGAAAACTGTCTGGGAGCCAAACAGCCTTGTGATTTTAAAAGCACTTGGCATACACTTTATCTTATAGTACCTTCTTGTTATGAAACCATGACGTAACCCTTCTATAAAATGTATATTTTCCAGCCGGGTTGCAGAGGCGAGCGTCTAAACTTCACCGGGTAGCTCCAGAGGTGAAGGAAGCACATTCATGTACATGCACACGAAAAAAAGACAACTGTTTCTAATTAAAATGCATCAAAACAACGCCGTCCGGTGTGTGTGTTCATTGTTAGCTAGTCCCGGGGCATAACAGAGACACCTGGTGCCTCTCTGTTTCTCCCAGGGTGCATTTCGGCAGATCCATATGTCCGGGCTGCTGCATTCCTCAGTTAGTGGAGCCCAGTGGTCCCCGGGCCTGTCACCACATTAGAGGCTCTGCTGGGACACATCAGTGCGCACCTCCTCCAGCTGCTGGGGGTGGCGGAGCACCAGAAGGGGGAGGACAGAAGGCGCTAGGATGGAGGAAGTGAGGGGGGAGGTTCCAAGGGGGTCTTAAGAAATAATTCTTGCTTGGCCAGTCGCAAAGTCGTAGCAGTGTAGAGAGGGAGGGTCCATGTCTGTGTGTGTGTGTGTTTGGGGTTCTCTGTGGCACGAGGGCAGGGGGTCCCGGGTCAGATGTCACCCGATGACTGACAGCAACAGGCTGAAAATCGTTCACCCAATCTTACGGTCTGCTCAGGTGCGCCGCCTCAAACGTTTACGTAACGGCAGTAAAGTAACACTTAAAATGTGTTTTCACAGTTTCACACACAAGTCAAAGGGGGTCCGACCTTCATGATTCAATTTGCATTTGTCAGAGATGTCATCATGCATTGTTAAATTTAACAGCGACTGTTTCACTGGTTTGCTGGCCTTTGCTTCGCTATAAAAGCCCAGGTTTCGAGTCAAAGCCCCCCGACTGTATTTCTCAGCACGCCTGAGTCAAGCTGTTGCGTTTGGACTGTATCACAGAACTCACTGTATCGCCGCTTCTTCTGGGAGAACTGTGGGATATTTACACTTCACAGATCGTCAAGCATCATTCAAAATCTTCCCCCTCAAGACTGCCTGCCAGACACCGATCTGTGATGTCTACATCTGTCCGTGCATCTGCTACCACTTTCAGAGCAACTCTGAAAAACCGGCTGTAAATTATCCCTTTTGTCTGACATTAAGTCAGTTTAGACCCATCAGACCTCCACTCTCCACCGTCCCACCGGCTTCCAAGTTTTGGATTTCTCCTTCACCGACATATGTTAATCTGTAAACATACAAAATTGCCTGTCTAATCTGATTTAGCCTTCACGTCTTGTTTACTTTTGGTTTAGTCGCGCCGTGAAGGCACGGCTGCCATGCTGTGAATGAGGCATTGTCTGCAGACCCACAGATCTAATCTCCCCCCTCTAAACCGCAGCCAACCCCCTCCTGCCTCCTCTACCTTGAGCCATGGTAGCCACATGCAGGTATTGTACCTATCAGGCGCCTCTTGAATTCACATCCAATGCCGTGCAGCACAATTAAGAGAGGCTTTTATTTTTTTGCAGTGGGAGTGTAATCTCCAGTGGAAATGTTTCTGGCTTTCAGATTTATCTCATTATAGGTGAAGTGTAGTTCCAGGTTTTGCCTCTGTCTTCATGAAACTGGATTGCATCAGACACGGTTCAGCAGTCAGTGATGGCGGATGAAATCATAGAAATTTGCCTCGACGGTCATTCACGAGCCGTTGACAAGCTCGCTGTGAGTTGTCTTTATGAAGCTTAGTATTGACGCTGGCACAATAAACAGTGCAGAGAATTGTGGTCAGAATGAGTTCGCCAGCTCTCCGCTCAACGCTTCGGCTGATGTGAGACAGTCCTTTGGCCCGGGCCACGGGAGAGCTGGTGTTCCTTCACCCTGGGAAGCTGATGGATGATGTTTGTTTGGTTTAGCTGTAGTGAATGTGCACACACACACACACACACACACAGCCATTACTAAAACACACACTAACTGGGGGCAGGGGCTGGCTCGCTCATTCCTCTGCCCCGTGTTGATTTTGGGCTCTGTTTAGAGATTTTCTTTTTATTTATTTATTTTTTTAAGTTTTCCGTCTCTTACTTCGCGGTGCGACGACATTAAAGACCCAACTGAGAATTTCTTCATCCTCTCAGGAAACCGGTCATTCACCAGGGGTTCATAATGAGTTGTGAGTGTGGTGCAGCGGTAGCAAAGGAAAGAGAAATTTATGGAGCAGCTCTCACCTCTTACGCAGTCGGTCAGCAAAACGGCCTCGAAGATGAGCAGCACGATCTTCAGGACGTCCATGCTGTCCAAAGACAAATTCATAGTGGCCAAATCTGAAAGAAACGCAGACACATTTAAACGGGCTGTGTGGACACATACAGGACAATCAAATGAGAATAACATTAGATGACTTAAACATCTATTTTCAATCATTTTATACATGTAATAATTTAAAAAATATTGCTTGCTTGTATAAAAATGCAGTAACTTTACTTCATATATGTGGAGTTGGCACTATTAGAAAATGACTTTTTGTTAGTTGACCTCACTGGTTCCCAAACTGGACTACTGGGAGCTGTAATGGTCCATAAAAAACCCTAAAATAAACTTGAAATGAAGAAGATTTAATGGCAATGATTCAACTTAAAGTCTTAATACATAAATTCTGTTTCCACTTTGGGTTTAATTACAGGTAGATACTCAGTGTTTAGGGTCTATATCTGTGACTTTAGAACGAATTGTAACGTATTAGTTGACTTTTCAAATAGCTAAAGGTCTTAAAGCAAAAAAAACTTTAAAACAGCAAAAGACAACCGCTGCTGCTCAGTTGTAGCTTGGTAAGGCATGCATATAATAAGTTTTAACATGATAACATACCTTGATATCCTGAGAGTTCAGTCAACCTTGTGTCAGCCTCTTGACAGAAGTGCTTTTAGCTAAAGTCCGTGTTGAGTCCATGAATCAAAAGTGACAGCGGTCGGACTTTCCGCCGACCCCTGAAAGACCAGCACAAGCCTGCACAAGAAACAAAACCACGCGTTCAAGGGGTTCAAACAAAAAATAAAAACGGGCACTTCCACAATTTACAGTGAGACCTCCAGCGTGGTAGTGTTTAAAGTCTCCGGTCCGGTCCGTTTTAGCCCGCTTCGTCCACCCAGTGACTTTTCCAGTGCGCGCACTCAGCGGAGACTTGTTGTCCGTCCCAGCGCTGCAGCTGCCGGCCAATCACGGGCCGCAGAGGCCGGACACGTTTAACTCTTTATCCGCACCGACCTCTTCATCACAGAGCCTTCATCATCTCACCGCTGCCAGCTAAACGCATGAGACAAGAGGTAACAGCTGGCAACAAAGGCAGCAAAATTAAACTCTCATTAGGTTACAATTTCTAGATGAATTACTGATATTCTCCATGCTCCTCTATAGGAGATTAAAAAGTTATTTTTAAGGATGCTGGCTATCATAAACCGCGACATTACTATTAAAAGAGTATGTTTAGAAGTTGATAATGTTGTCAAACTTTACTGACACACAACAGGTTTGATATTTAATTAAATAAACTCAAATATTATGCTTCAATGCTGTACAAGCGTTTGCACCATGACCGTGTGCTGCCACCTAGTGGGAGCCGTGTGAATCACACCAGCTCCCTCCAGAGACGTTTCATTCATGATTTATTTGCAGCTCCTGTGTCCAATATTGCTGTTCTTGACTCTAATTCACTGCTGACTCGTTCACATGGATTGAGTTAACAACAAGCATCTCTGGGGCTGTTTCAGAGATCTTCAAGATTTCGGGATTATTTAGGGTTTTTGACAATGCAAGGGATTCCTGCGTGCTGTAGTGTGACCCATGATTTGTTTGTTTTAAGGATTTCTGTTTGAATTTATTACTGGCTTTGCACAAAAAACAAAACTGACTGATTCCCAATAAACTGGAAAAGCTCAAAACTAATCTTAGGTTTGTCTCAAGGCCCAAAATCACTCCACCTTGTTTTCCTTTAACGCTCCATGTCTGGTAAATGCACGCATCTGTCAAAGTAAAACAGGAGTTCTGTTATGAATCTGAACATCTTGGAGCAGGACAACGCAGACACCTGCAACAGAGATATTACCAAGGGCAGACACAGAGAAGAGAAGAGCTTTGAAGGGAAGGAGTTTACATGCTGAGTCCCACACACAATTTGGATTCGGCTTGGAATTTGATTTCGAAATGATACCCAGAGGTGAAAACATTATAAGAAAATGAGACATCATATTTAAAAAAGAAGGCCAATATTGTGTTATCAGGGGACAAATTGCCAGAGATTTACGAGCAGCACTTTAAAAGAACTTGCTTCCCATCACGTAGAGAACACGGACGGAAAAACATCTTAGTGTAAGATTTTTTTTTATTACACTGCCAATGTGGAGTAGATAAAGAAGAACAGCTCCAAGTCCCCGCGGGATGTCTTGATCCATCACTCTTTATTGGCAGGAGATAAAGAAATACATGGAGACACTTTTGAGGGTGGAAGTTTCTTATTATTTGGGAAAATAAAAATCAGGTTTACCAATTCTGGAGTCGAATAGGTGTTTAGGATAATGTTGGTTCACTAAAATCACTAAAGATTGAGGTGGGGGACTTCCAGTTTGAGAGAGAAAAGACTGATAGCCAGTTTTAATTGGAAAAAAAAACTAATTTAACTGATTCTAGAAAATGTGGAATTAAAATAATATAATAAATAAGACTGAGAAGGCAACTTGTAAAATCCCTGGTTCAGATTGTGCCATACAAACCAAAAAGTCTAAGTTAAATTTTGATTAGGAAATACACCTGGCCAAGAAAAAAAAAAAAACAGTTCAAGAGATTGGGACTGAACAGCTGTGTAGCCCTAAGAAAACCACTAACCAGTGAGGCTAACCAGGAAAAAAGGCCCCAATTTGCTAGGGAGCATAAAGATTGGACTCTGGAGCAATTGAAGAAGGTCATGTGGTCTGATGGGTCCAGATTTACCCTGTTCCAGAGTGATGGGG
The DNA here is from genome assembly GCA_030220025.1 of Chelon auratus. Lineage (NCBI taxonomy): Eukaryota > Metazoa > Chordata > Actinopteri > Mugiliformes > Mugilidae > Chelon > Chelon auratus. Next base: position 15,607 of record JASGAT010396262.1, read on the forward strand.
GCATTAGGGTAAGAAGAGAGGCAGATGAAGTTATGCACCCATCATGCCTAGTGTCTACTGTACAAGCCTGTGGGGGCAGAGCTATGATCTGGGGTTGCTGCAGTTGCTCAGGTCTAGGTTCAGCAACATTATGTGTCCAAAGAATGAGGTCAGCTGACTACCTGAATATACTGAATGACCAGGTTATTCCATCAGTGGATTTTTTCTTCCCTGATGTTCACGGGGCATGTTCCAAGATGACAATGCCAGGATTCGTGTGGCTCAGATTGTAAAAGAGTGGTTCATACATGGATTGGCCACCACAGAGTCTAGACCTTAACCCAGTTGAGAATCTTTGGGATGTGCCAGAGAAGGCTTTGGTCAGTGGTCAGACTCTCCCATCATCAATACAAGATCTTGGTGAAAAATGAACGCAACACTTGATGGAAGTAAATCTTGTGACATTGCAGAAGCTTATCGAAACAATGCCGCAGAGAATGTGTGCTGTAATCAAAGCTAAAGGAAGTCCAACAACATATTAGACCTTGTGACCTTTTTTTTTTTTTTTGGCCAGGCAGTATATGCTCATTAAACAAGGGTTTTAGTGTATATCCTCATAGAGAGAGCTTCCTGTCGGGAAGAATTTCCTTAACTGTAAAACCGAGGTGGTTCTTGATGAGCAGTAAGCTCATCTTTCCATGTTAGGCGATGTAAAGCCTCTTTACAGGGAAAAAAAACTCAGATAATAATGCCTCCAACTCTTTAAGACTCATTACATTCTGTTAAGCAGAGTGTTGCTCATCATGAGTAGGCACGCTCTGCTGACTCAAGTGCCAGGAAAAACTGGCACATCATAACTAAAGGAGTTCCAGGCAGTAAATGAGCATCTTTACAGAGTATGCAGTCTGACAATATTCAAATAAAAATACACTCAACTCCAGGCTCTTCTTAGAAAACAAGGCGTGTGCTAACTAGAAGATGGGGTTGCCATCTCATTCTGCCTATTATCTTAGCTGGAGACAAGAGAATTTCATTCAGATTCATAGTCTGAGATTAGATGGCAAGTGAATGGTTGGTCAGTCTATGCAAGACATAAATCTATAGACACATTTCCAGGCAGAAATTCAAGTAAGTAAAGACGAGAAGTATTCAGTCGGATTTCTTGAAACAGGAAAAAGTCATTTATTTCAATATACATCGCATTTAAAACTATATAACATTATTTGTTTCTTGAGTATTTTACACAGCTCTTATCATGGAAATGTACTGGAGTTTTTAGAAAATAAGACCAAGCTCTGAAACAATAATAATAATAATAAGATATCCCACTCTTTAATTACTGCATGATTACTTGTTTTTTTTTTTTTTTTACATAAAAGAAATTATAGCTTCATACATTATTTTTGTTCTTTATAAAAGAAAAAGCGTACCTTTTCAAAGTGAGTTTATATGTCTGTTGATGAAAATATAATAAGATCGATCCAAGAGCAGCGAGTGATTCTAAATATGTAATGCCTGAGAGACTGCTTTACGTCAGAGCAGATGGGTATACTGTAATGAGATCATTTGTCACTGCTGCTCAGAGGTCCGTATTGGAAACCTCAAGAGCATTCAGATGAACAAACAGGTATATCGTAAGTATGGAAGATACTTTGTAGACTGTCACTGCAATGGAAGCAGCCTGATGAGCAGAAAGGAAGGCAGGAGAAAATCATATCAGACCGGGAACAAAATATCCGCTCCTGTCTGAAAGTACCAGCAGAGGCAAAGATGGAAACAATTTAGTGTAAACACATATCAGCGTACTCTTTCAAACAGCCTGCAACTGCAATTTAAATGGTTAAGGGTTGTGTTTTAAGTGTGCAGGGCCATTGCAATTAGTAGTCACCATATTGCACTATAACATTTGTGAGGAAGAGGAAAAACAGTGGGCAATAGTCGGCCTGTATTCCTGTAGGCCAGCACCTGAGAAGGCCTCCGGTTCAAAACAAATTATACAAATTGTGCCGCTATTGGGGGTACTGAGCAACGAGAGGTCAACTCTCCACTAGGGGGACTTCAAAACCTGACAGTGATGACTAAGGAATCCCTTTTATCCATCTCAGCGTGCAGCAGGGTCCTCAGAGAAAACTCGCCATGACGCCACGGTGCAACAGTAAAAAAGCAATAGGCACAGCCCATCACCACTTGTTGGAATCTCCACCCCATCTCACAAAGTGATACAGAATTACACATTCGTTGCCATTAAAAGCATGAAGGAATCTCATATAAAAGAGTTTGTGTTTCACTTTTTGCTTTAGTGGGACTGGTGGCCTGGTGAAGATTGGTTTACAGTTCCCAAATATAGCATCGAGCGTGGTCATTACCAGAATCATCCTTATTTACATGGTGATCATGACTTACATTCTTTTAAGTAATCCGAGTTCATTGGGAGCTTGGCCACAAATCTAGGAAGCTCGCTAAAGCATACAAAATATGTCACAAGTCCTTTCATTTACACCTAAAGCAACAAAACAAACAAGGCGGCCTGTTCTGAGTTTGTGATACTATAGACGGCTGCTGCACAACGCCACCTCAAAATCTGTTATTGCCTGCTCCTTCAGCACCTCTGCAGACACACAGGCATTTGTGAATCATTTGTGGTGGGCACTGAAAGACACTTTGATTCCCAGCATCTCTCGGAAACAGATCGCATCGTCCCTCTGTGGCTTCTCGTCCTGTCTGTCTGTCTCCTCCTTATTCTGAAGCCATGCTTAGCAGGTACAATCACAGCCATTGAGGTTTACTAGAGCAGTGTTGCACTCGCTTTGTACACAGCCGAGGATCTGTCAGTTGCATATGCTCTTGTTGTTGCAGACTGTGTGCTTTCGGTGATAATCTGAGGTCAGATGCCCGCCTTGTCGCTGTAGAAGGGCGTGACATGAAACATGTAGCAGTGTGTGCAAACCCTGACCGGCTTCACCTGGCCGTATCGAGGCAACGGGGCAGAATGGGAAGAGCAGCGAGAGCAGAAGATCTGAAATTACACAATATGTAACATGTTAGTTAACATTCACATGATACTGTCACACCGAGAATTCTGCCCCCTGAGCATTTTAAGGCTAAAATCGTACCTTTCCACAGCTCCTACAGTGATGCTTCCTGCGGATGACTGTGAAAGGAGCCTTGCAGGCAATGCAGGAGTTGCAGGCTTCATCAGGGACCCAGTCAGGAGGGTCTACAAGAAACAATAAACACAAAGCAGACCGGTTACCGGTTGAACGTTGGCCGAGAAAAGGCAAACGTAACAGGCTGTCATTTCAACTAAACTCCGTGAGGGACTGCTTGTGAATTTGCTGACCTTCGAACTGGCCCTCCCGGGCCTTGGCTGCCAATTCCGATGAGGAAATGGTCTCCTGACACAGAGCACAGTCCTCCAGAACCGCACTGCGCAGAACAGGACCTGCTGGATACGACGAAAGAAGAAAACCAGGGTAAAAGTTTGATTGATTTTTGTTTATGTTAAAAGCCCTGTTGCAGAGTCAAGGCTCAGTTATAGGGACGACGTAGTGCAGAAGAGCTGAGGCAGGTGAAAAGGATTTACAGTAGCCATCACATGAAGTGATTCAAAACAGTCGAAGGACAGGCTTTGGTAGTGATTTATTTTATTCAGTTTCACTCAATTAATTTAATGTCCAGTTGTTTTGAATGATGATGGGTGTGATGCCAAAACAATTGGCATCACACCCATCATCATTCATTTGGATTCCAATAAAAACTCATACTTTCACTTTTGTTAAATTAAAAAAGGCACTTTTGAATTCTGTCTGTATTATACAAATACCATTCACACCTCCTCACCTTTCTTTTGCTTATCATTGTCTCCCTGCTCGCACTTGGTTGCCATGACTTCAAACAGAGTCTTGAGGATGCCGCGAAGGTCGCTAGCATAGTTGGTCTGCAGCTGATCGGCAACACCTGCGTCACACAGGAACCCATTACGGATGCCAGTCCAAGAGAGACTGAGATATGCAAGGACTAAGAGAATCAATCTAAGCCTTTACCTGATATACAAACGAAGAGGCGGTGGATGAGGTCGCTGCTGCTGTGGAAACGCGATCGGATCTTGTTCCTGGCCGCCACCTTGGCATTGTGCAGGGCCACCTGGATCTCCTGGTGGTCCGGGTCTTCTGACGTCCCCGAGCTGGGGGTCAGACTGCTGACAGGGCTGCAGGGAGGGGTGAGAAACAGAAAAGGATGATCATTTCACATTTTTCCCAGCAAGATGAATGAAGGCTGTAAGGGACAATATTTTGTCCATGTTGCAGAAACAAGCAGGACAACATATGTTTTTAACCACAATACAAGTCTCCAATATACATGAGGCACACATACATTCCAACATCTGTCTGATTAAACCTCAGCTTGAAGATCATGAATGCTGATTGACAAGTCTGAGGCAAAAGACCTCAAAAGAAGAATAACAAAACTGTTCCAAACTTATGACAGTGACACACGCTTTGAAGAACAATTAGTTACCTGGGAGTATATGCACTGCTCGACAGACTACATGTGGTGACCGACACGCTGTCGCAGTCACTACCTGACACAGAGCTGAGGGGAGAGTTCTGAAAACTAAAAACAACCAAATAAAAAAAAAAAGGAGAAATAAATATGTAATGGTTAAACAAACGTAAAAGGGATTAAATTATAGGAACATAAAAAGATGATTCATGAAAGAATAATATGAAATATATAATGAAATAATGCAAACTAAAACAAATGCTTTCATAGAAGATGGGTAGAAGCTCAAACTTGCCCCAGACGACACATGATAAGAGAAGAAATGCAACATTAACCAAAAACTACTGCACACCTGGAGCTCCTCCTCCTGTCCTCTTTGGTGTCCTTCTTCACATCTTTATTTTCTGCCTTGTCCTTATCCGTCTCCTTCTCCCTCTGTCGGCCTCCACTGGCTTGCCTCTTATCAGTTCTCAGCTGGTGGTTGCACGGGGAGGCTCCATCCCCTCTGCTAGAGCTACAGTCCTGAGTGCGATGCCCCGGCTCCGGAGCCACCACCAGGCACTCCTCACAGAGCTGGGAATTCAAATCTTCTTCCGGCGGCTCCTCAGAGCAGTTTGAAGAAGGGGGAGTCAACTGGGCAAGCTCACCCTTACCGTGAGGGTCGTGGCCGCGTGGCGGCAGCCGACAAGCAGAGGACTGGATGACGGCGCCAGAAGCCGGGGTCTTAGGATGCTTGTCCAGTCCCAGAGCGAGGCCTAATCCCAGTCCGGCGGTCTCCGTGGTGGTGCCGTCATCGTGGCCGTCCTCACAGCTCCCACAGCAGACGCAGGAGTTGAGCAGGCAGTGAGTGGCCACCAGGGGGCCGCAGGGCTCAATCTCAGACGGAGGGGGCCGAGGGAGCAGCAGCTTGTCCACAGCCAGCTCTGTCAAGCTGGGTGAGCGAGGGTTGAAGATGACCGTGGCAGACAGTTTCATCCCTCCCATACGATGGGCGATGACCTCAGCTGTTTCAGATGCTGTGCCTTCTAAACCCATCTCCCACCCATTGGTGTAAGGCAGAGGTTCGGAACCGGGGGCAGAGGTGCACGGGGGTCGCTTTGCAGGAGGACAGTGTGCGTTCAGGCTGTGTGGCTGTGGGCAAGGCTGCTCGGATGTCGTCTCAGAGTACCAGCCATTCCTAACAGAGTCTGGACGTGGTCCGGGCTTGCGCTGCACAGGACGGACGGACTCTTTGGGAGGGGAGACGACACAACTACAAGCCTCTCTTGAAATGCTGGTGATGCCATCCCCTGCTGCATCTAGGTCCTCCATGAAGAAGACCCTGTCCTCCTCCTCTACATAGATGCCTGTCCTTCCCCGGATCCCAATAATCCTGCGTGGTGAGGCCTCAGTGCTGGAAGCCGCACTGGAGCTTCCTCGGTTTGGACCATGTGCTGGGGACTGCCCCTGGCTGGGAGGAGACAGCAGGGTGGACATCTCATCTCCGACACGGTACACCATCATGTTGAGCTGCTCCAGTTCCTCCTCGTCGTACTGCATGGAGCAGGCCAGCTCAGCCTCCTCTGCCTCCTCACAGAGAAGGCCCTGCTCCTGCTCCTCCTCTCCCCTCTCAGTTTCCACCTCCTCCCAGCCCTTTTCCACTTCCGCCAACTCCTCCTCCTGACTGGGACAGACAAACACAGCCAGCTGCTCCTCTTCCCCCTCACTCTCCCCTTTGGAGGTGTCATTAGCAGGGCTGCATGATGAGTGATTCTCTTGGGCTGATGCCGGAGCGCCGTTTGCAGCCAGCCCCTGGCTTGTGGACAACTCTCCATCCTGAGAAATACACAGGTTCCTCTCCAGCGTCATCAACTCCTCCTCAGTCAGGGTCTGCAGCAGGTCTCTGCAAAAGGCACCACAAGACAGCTGTAGCATCGTGATAGAGGAAAAAATAGAAACATTTGATACTGATATTCATAGGCTGTACCTTATTTTCTTCAATAAAGTGCGAAAAGGCCTGAAGAGCTCGGACATGTCCTCTGCTTTTTGGTCTAGGTTGAGAGGTCCCTCTGAATACACAACCAGCCCACTGAAAGATATGTTTAGAAAACTGTAAGAGGGTGGAAATGAGTGGAAAACAAAGAGGCCGGTGGAAGTGCAGGCAACGCTTACCACACAATGGCTAGTCTGGGAATTGTAAACATCAGCGCGGGTTCGTAGTCATCGATCATATCCTGTGTGAGATAGCCCAGCTTTAAGGCCCTGAGACAACAGAGAGAGGGGAAAACATGATAAAAATAATGAACCACGTCATCTCCACGTGTTTGTTTAGATTCAGATTAATTCCAACTAAAGTCAGCAGCTCTACGGCTCGTTATTTTTCAAGTATGTTTGTCACTCGGTAAATTCACCTCTCCACAGTCTCACAGAAGAGTACAATCACCTCCTGCTGTACATAGTATTCTTTGGGAGACTTCACAGGCACCATGGCTGACACATAGCTGGCAGGGGAAGAAAAGGAGAGTGGAATGTAATGACATTCGCTGCTGTTTGCTGAATGATTTTTTTTGGCAAAATCCTTTCACCGGATTACAAATGTGGATTAATCTCGTGGACACGATAAATCGCAATGTCTGGTCCCTCGTTTACCTGAGCTCAAACTCGGCAAAAAGGCCGTCAAAATGTCGCAATGCGTCCTTCATGCGGTCTGTGTACATGTTGAGGTCTCTCAGGGCCTGGTCTCTGGTGATGTTGCGTACCTCCTCCAGGCTGCGAGTGAGGTCCTTAGCCAGGGGTCTCATCGCTATACTCTCTATCTCCCTGTTCATGATGATGGAGCCTGCAGCCAAACACTGGACAGGAACAAGCGCTTCATTAATCATCCTTGCACAGAGGATTCAATCGTGAAAACAGTGTTTATAATGGCACAGTTGACCATCAAGAAACAAATGTAGAAATGAAATATGGTATTTTATTCGTGTGTGTATATAAGACTTGTGCAAGGTTGTTTTCTTCCAGTGTGATGCTGCGGGGAATACACTACCTCAGCCCCAAACCACAGCTGCCCTGCCAAGTTGTCATGACGAATCTCCTCAGGGAACTTGACACAGAAGTCTCTGTTGGCCCGGTCGTTGGGGATACATTCATCCATGATCTGACTGATAATGTTCAACACATTGTCCTACAGATGAACACAAGAGTGACAGAGCACAAAATTGAACAAACTACTCGGAGGGGTAAACAACAGCGAGGAGAAACGCGTTTTTGAAGAAGGAATTTTCCGCGGCTAATGTTGGTCAATAATCCACGCTTAATCGTTTGTCACCCTTTCGAGAAGGAGGCCGTTATATTGCGGTGCTTGAAGACCATTGATTAGAAAGAGAAAGAAAACAATTTGACAAGTACACGAGAGCATTAAGGCCCTCGCAGCTACATTCTCCGTTAATGAAAACACTGAACCGAAGCCCATAATTCCAGCAGTGAAAATGCAGTGTCACACACAACAAGAGCTAATCAAGAGCTTATGTGCCGCTGGCATGTACAACAGCCATAACAATGACTTACAATGAGCCTTTCACTCCACCGCAGCTGCACTGTGCACTGTAATCTTGTCAGGCACAGCACTGCGTCTTTCTCTGCTCGCCCCGAGGAGAAAGATTAAAAAGCTTTGAGAGGGAGAGCTTAACCACTGATTCCTCTATGGCTGCGTGCTGCACATGTGTCTTGGCCTTGCCTGAGAGCCTCCCCACGATCTGTGAGCGTGTCGGGGCAGTGACTTGTACGTGATACCCGTGTGTCTGTCTGACGCAACGCTATCTGTTCTATCATTTTATCAGGATAAAGAAGGACTGTCCGTCTCTGACCCGTCTCTTCTTTGTCTCAAACTAGCACGGCTGCTCCGGCAGGCCACGCCGTACGAACAGCCGTGCCAACATAACATGAACAGCATGCCAGCGACCCCCACGGAGGTCCATGAATAAGAGCTGATAGTCGCAGGGGCAGGTTCAAGCGCAACAATTTGGCTTGAATGTACTTGCCTTCTATTCTTGGGGCCTCGGGCTGTGGGGTATCATGCTGCTTAACTCCTTGTCCAAAACCCTTAAATGCCTCGGAGGCATGCCACTCTAAAAAAGCTCTCCTCCCCGGGCTTATAAGTGCTTAGCTGTTTAACATTTTCACTGCAACTTGCAGAGGGAGAAAATCAGCCTACTTTGAGTTACAGACAAAAGCTCAGCCTGACCGAGAATGAAACACAGATGAATAACAAGGTGACAGCTCGGCAGAGAGGAGGATAGAGGGGAAAGAGACAGAACAGTCGGGGATCAAGTGATGACCTTATTAAGTGTTTCTCCCTGTGCGCCCTGCTGCTGGTGGGGGGTGGGAGGGGGTGAGGCACAACAGGCCAGATGAGAATCTCCTCCACAACCTCCAGATCTCTCAGCATGATGCAGCACGGCAGCCATCACTCATGCACAGCCTCACCTCCTAAGCTCCTCTCAGCCCTGACCTCGTGCAGACCTTAAACAAATACCACATGCACCAACTCCCTGTGGGTCCGTACCTTAAGATTCCTCCACTTCAGGCCGTAGCTCAGATTCAACCTGATTATTAGTCAGACGATTCAGTTATTTGAACCAACTCTAATTACCGAGGCAGTTTCTTCAACCAGATCTGCTCTTGTATAACTCCTCTTTCTAAAGATGTCACTCTCGTAACCATTTACTAATAGCACATGACACCCGGCGTTATCAGGGGAAAGATGAGTGTGTTCACCGGCCACTTCCAATAAAGTCTACTTATCTCACCTTATCAGCAAACTGCATCACATAAGCAGTGTTCTGTAAGGCAATGGTCATATCACCACGCCTGTATCTACAGAGAGATAAACAAAGGCTTTGTGTATTTTTCATTCTGGGGCCGCAACCGAGGTCCAGCCAGGTGGTTATGTGAATGAAAGGAAGCTAAAATAAATGAAATCAAAGCTGGGGGTTGATTTCCCCTAAAATTGCTCCTCTCGAAGTGCTATTTTTGTGGATTATTTACGCCAAAAGGCAAAAGACGGTGACGACGTTTGTTTGTTCTCAGCGCTGACCTGACAGGATCGGAACTGGTTGACCAGCAGGGTGCATCTCTGAGGGTCCTTCCTGCCGTCGAGGCTGTCCAGCTCGGTGGCCACCTGGTTGAGCTCTTCATCAGCGTAATAGAACTGGGCCAGGAGCTGAGGGTCCGTCCTCTGCGCAGAAACACAAGGAGAAAACATAATGAGGTCATTTTCAATACTGGTACGGCTGCTAATGAGAAACAATATAATCAAGGCAGTGCAGAGACCTTTCAAAACAACTAAAGGTCCTAAATCACTAGAGATATATTAATAGACATCATGAATGCTTGATAAGAGCTGTAGTGGATGAATGTCGCAACCTCCTCTGTTAATATAAACGAAGTCACAGCGAAGCCAGCTGCACAAAAGGGTTGGATGACACAATTAAGAGCTCCTACAGCTGTGAAATCGTGCCACCTATCCTTACATCTCAAAACAGCTTAATATTCCTCGGGCCACGAGGTTTAGAGACACGGTGCTTTATGTATTTTGCTGTCGGAGGCGACTCATGTGTAAAATCTCGTGGGGGGAGTTACGATTATACTCAGGGCCACTTCAGGGTAGTCTGGTACCAAAGGCGAGGCGTTCAATTGGCGCTCCGGATGAGATAGTAGGCCTTTTAAATTGGGCATCGCTTTATTTTAAATTCAACTTGTTTTCGTCATCCGTTCACATCTTTGCACGCACACCGGTCCCTCACACTGACATGATTTTAATCACATGCAGACGGGGTGTAATGCAGAACATTGACTGGCTATTCAAATTGCACAGGTTCCTGATCATTTGTGTGGGATGCAAAGTACAGACGGTCTTTGTCATTTCTCCATCATTTCAGGACCAGGTCTTTTCAACCGGTATTTATTTTAAGTCTATGCATTTTCCTTTTCTCCATTATACAACTTACAACACACTCTTTAGCCTACATCAAGCAATGAAGCTATTACAGTTCACTAGCTCAACTTTATTCAAATACAACCAGACCATTTCTTACATTATTTTCTATTGTGTCGTGCAATATTATCAGCAGAGAGGACGTGAATCTGTCGTGGCAAGTCAGACGGCTGCTGCTACGCTTTTACGTGTTTTGTGGCTCAGTGGGCAACACGTCAAGCAACGCCTCCAGTGTTGTAAAGGTGCTGTTTTCTTCTCATTTTAAGAGCAATTCTCTGGATTTACGCGTGTACTGGAGGACATCGACCAAAGGAGCTGCTGGCGACAATACGCCGAGCATTGTGTGGGGTTCATGTGTGAAACGAGCTTATCTGAGAGGCAACCTTGTTAGGCCTGGCCTAATTGTATTACGCTCAGTTCAGGATGTTTATCATATGCTATCTTTTTGATGACCCTATGAGCATTACCTACAAACAAAGACATTACAGCGCGAGCCCGCTCCCAGCAGAGTGCCTCTCCAGAGCCCGTCTGTAGAAACATCTTTTTAAAGAGCAATGCAAGATGCACATTCTGTGTTAACACCACACTTTTAAAAGTAGAAAACGCCTCTGAAATTACTATTACTAAATATCTCCTCCTACTCTTTGGCTCCCTTCCATCTAGCAAAACCGCCAGAGCGACGACGAAGCTCTCGTTTGCCTAAACTCATCCCTGGTTTAGCTCCCTAGTGTCATAAACCTGCTCGTTGAGCTCACGGGGTAAGTCAATTATTAATTTTAGCTGCAAAATTTAGTAACAGATGTCACGCAAAGAGGAAATAAAGCAACAAAGGATGAAGAATGTTTCCTGACGTGCTCTGTTACCGGGTGCTGAGGGGTAGCACCGAGCAACAATCAATCCAGAGACCCGAATGCTGTGTTTCGGTGTCACTACCCTTGTTTCTATGTGTAATGCTTGAGGGAATTATGGGGTGCACTTGTTTCTAGCTCTGCAGGAGAAAAGAATACATTGTCAGACATGAGCAGCTGCAGTCTGTAGATATCCAGCTTGGTACTTTTCTATGTGAGGCAGGCAAGTCAGTGCATGGATTAAGCCTCCTGGTTACAATAACACAGAGTTACTACAGCCCTGAAGTCCTAACAGGTGGAGTATTTTAAAGGAAGATATCCTCACTTTAATCAGTGAATGCAACTCTTTTAGTCGTCTTTTTCTTTGAGGATAAAAAAAAAAACAAAAAACAAAACATATCTTGTGCAAATAAAGGAGCAAGAGAAAGCAACAGAGAAGAGCAGAGGGAGTAGACATTCAAAGGCAATTGAGCACAAACGAGAGGGAATATAATACAGCAACATAATGCCGGTCTGTGGGGACGAAAATAAAATCAGGTAAGTAGGGCACCGCACGGGTCAGCTTAACAACATTTGTTGAGGTATTCTGGTGATTTATGAGCAAAACATTTATGAGAGCAACACAGATACACATTCATACACGTCCACATTTCCTATGAGTATGGGGGACAATATATATAAGAAATAAAGTATTAGTCCTGACAAGAAAAGTTAACAAAGGTTAATAAACCGATCAGCCACAGCATTAAAACCACTGACAGGAGAAGTAAATAACATTGACCATCTTGTGACAATACAATGTTCTGCTGGGAAAGATGTGGACCTGGCATTCATGTGGATGTTACTTGGACCAGACCAGGCACCTCCACCCCAAAGCAATGACACTCCTTGATGGCAGCAGCCATCCCCAGCAGGATGCAGCCTGACACAGGCACACACACAAAAGCAGTTTAGGAATAACTAAAAAAACATGAAGAACAGGACAAGGTGTTGACCTGGACTCCAAATTTACTAGATCCCAAACTGATCAAGTATCTGTGGGATGCACTGGAACAAGCCTGACCCACAGAGGCCCCTCTCCTCAACCCATAGGACCTAAAGGCGCCCACTAACAGGATGCTGTTGCCAGACATGACAGGACACCCTCATAAGGCCCATGTCCACTCTCTGACGAGTCAGAACTGTTTTGGAGGCACAAGGGAGACCTACACAATATTAGGAAGGTGGTCATAATGTTATGCCTGATTGGTGTATAGTGTGAAAGCTCCAAAGAATCATATGTGTGGCTACAGAGCCATTATCTCCCAGCAGGTAACCCCTCATTGTGGGGAGCACAGCATAGCGCACGACACAGGCAGGAAACTGCACTAAAAAAGCAAACGCAACAACTGTGCATATGTTATTCCTTGTCAAACGTAACTGCAAACCCAAACTGAATATCAAGACACCAATTTATAAATCACAAAACCAACAAACTTTTCACACGTAGAAACACACACATCCTGGGNAACCAGAAGGTCAACGGTTCTGGAAATGGCAACTACATGCCGACGTGCATCATCCCAGCAATGCCCCCAGCGACGGCACAGTTTAAAAAAAGGACAGCATGACTGTGCAGACTGGAAGCAGGGAGGAGTCGGTGAACAGGTTCATATGCCTGCCTCGCGCTCGCTGTCTGGAAGCGAAGATCCACAGAACGCCGGTAGTTACCGAAACCTCTCGCAGGACTTTTTCCCTTAAGTTTGCAGTGTTTCCTGTTGCGTGATGCGCTCCCAGCGGACCACCGCTTCTCTCTCTGAATATGATACATGGTTCTGTTCCCCTCACTCTAGCTCATTAATAATGAAACAAACAGAAAGGAGGAAACACAGAGATATATCCTCCGGCTAAGATGCATTGTGATCAGAGAAGGGGGGAGATGCAGGGAATAAACATCGCTAAGAAGGTTCAATTACTTGAACTAATATCACGAAAATCCTTATCAACACATGGTGACTTGTACACAACAATTTGCAACCTGTATTTTTTTTTTATCAAGGTCAAACGTGTATTAGCTGGCAGTCACAAGTACAGTTAAATCAGATACGTTGAGTTACAGAACAGCAGCGCTGGAAAGGAGCAGATCGACATTTCTTTTCTCGCCCAAGGCTCCTTCAGCAGGGCAGACACTTGTCAGTCCAACATAAAACCCAGTTTGTTTCTAAACTCAGAACTCGCTGCGTTTCGCTTGTCAAACTGAATCCCACAGAAGGAAAATCAATAAAATTCCTGCAAATCTTTGCTCGTGTGTGTGTGAATTTAGACGTCTCTGCTATGTCATGTTTACTGAATGAGCTGGAAAAGTGGAGCACAGAGGTCATGTAACCCGTACCCAACACAGGCAACTCTGAGTCTGTATTACTCTGAGTAAATAAAGTGTTTCATGCAGTTCTTAACAAGGTCATAAACTCTATAAACTTGAAGCACGGGTGAATAGTAGATTGTTGCAAGGCAAAACATATTCTTTATTGCATTTGGCAACTGTTTAATCGAAACGAGTAAGTGTGTTTCTATGCAAGCGCAGGCTTACAGGAAGTGAGCTCCAAGTAAAGCTTTATTACATGAGAAGAAACCAAACCCACCATGAGATAGGTACTTATCTTTCCATCAAACTGTAACCTCTGAACAGAGAGAAAAGCAATGATATCACCAGTCAGGAGGCAGATTTATCAGGACAACTGCTCGTCAGTGACTATGATACAAATGTCACGATGACCAAACAGGAAACAGGAGTGGGAGACAGAGAAAGACCTTTTTTTTTTTTTTTTTTATCCCCAGCCCAGGCACAACGCAGCCCACAGACGGATGGCATTCAGCTGAAGCATATAGGCCAAAGCCAGAGGAGGAAGAAACGCAGTGTTTGAGACAAGATGCCATCGTATATCCTCCTCCTGCTGCATTCCTCACACAAGAAGGGAACATTCCTGCAGCATTGCATCATGGGAGAAAAGTCAAAGACGGGCTATGTTCACAGCGTGCTGGTTTAGTTTTACACAGGCAGCAGTGCTGAGTTGTTTGGGTTTCTACAGGTTTTGTGTATGGAATAATCATTTATCAGAAGTGAAAGCACAGAACTGGCTGCACCAGCTGTTCTCAAGTTCAAACATATCCTATTTATTATATACACTGATCAGGCATAACATTATGACCAAAGTCATGTTGCTACAAAACAGTCGTTTCTCAACAGAGATGGACACGGGCCTTCTGAGGGTGTCCTGTGGTGTCTGGTACCAGAATACTGTTAGTGGGGGCCTATAGGTATCCTGTCAGTGGTTTTAAAGCTGTGGCTGATTGGTGTATTTACCAAGCAGAGATCAAAACCACACAACACTAGTTCACAGAGATCAGCGGATACTTGCATTTGTGGCTACAGCAGTTACTATTACAGAGCTAACTAGTCCACATGGCAGATGTGACATTTCCTGTCATTATAAACTGTACTATGCTACGTTCACACTAGTGGCAATAGATTCAATTCATTATCAACCAATGCTGGTGATGTGAAGTTGCGCAAGTCGTGGTGCAAACGCAGCATTAGCAATAGCATGTAGCATGTATGCATGCATAAATACAAAACTAGAACTAAACTATCACCTACATCTATAATGAGTTTTCACGCACAGCTTGCCCTCCTAAAACAGCTTTATTTGCAACATCCTGTTAGCACGGTTGACTGGCGTCACTTGCAGAGAAAAAAAGAGATGTCCCCTTGCTTAACTAACTTCCTTGGGCTGGCATTTTAGAGTAGCAGAATAAAGATTAGTCTTTCGCCTTTGCAAAGCGAGATCCTCCACAGCCTCCTGTGGTAATATTTACCTTGTTACATGGACTGTGAGTCAGTGATGATGTTAGATGCTGCTCTACAAAGGCGAGCTATCTGTTGAAACAAGTGCCTGTTTTTATCTGCTTACATAACATACGTTGGCTCACAGTAAAGCACTGGCCTTGACATTTACTTAACAGGGTCAGAGTAAATGGTTAAAAAAAAAAAGTTTGGTCTTAACTTAAAAGTATAAAATAGCAACAACAAAACATCTACACTGGGAAAAACACGAAAAGTTCCAAAAAAAAATGAAAAACTTAAAAGGTAACAATCGGATTAAGACGTTGAGAAATCATTTCTTCCTATTAAGACAGTTGCATCTGGTGGCCTGACTCCTGAACTTGCAAGTTGTGTCATCACCGCCAAGTGAGGACAGTTCTACCTTGTGCAAGTGAGGAAATGAATCAGCAGATTCAGCTGTTGTCTCCTTGTGCAGGTCGCTCTCCTCCTATACTCCCGCTGACTGTTGTCCCGAGTGCCCTGTCTCTCTTGCGATGACTCTCTACCCATTGCGGTCACAAACACATCATTTCAGCCTACTAAGATCCATAAGTTCGCCCATAGTGACAATTACTGTTAAACCTCCTCAATCACATCATTTCACTGTGACTAAGTAAAATTGCTGCCTCTTTTGTTTAAATCAATAACGAGAGGCGACAGCGTGACTCTTATTGAAACGTGTCACTGAAAGACGCCTGCTGCTGAACATTTTCGTCGTGCCGGCCGGCTCTCTCTCTCTCTCTTGCTCTCTCTCCTTGAGCTGCTGATTCTGGGCCTCATTTTCATTCAGAGCGTGCAGATGATGACGGCTGTCAGGCTAATGCTTCATGAGCATCCATAGCATCGGTGCATGCACACCGAGCCCACTTAAGGGACTTCTGAGAGGCCTTGCCTGTGCCCTCCATACTCTATTCCAGGCTCAATTTGCTGCCTTCTGGCTGCCTTCCAAGGATCAGAGGCAAATTCAGTAGAGGGAAACCAGTTCACTCTGCTTCATTCAGTCAGCTGGCAGACTGGCAAAAGAGCAGCCGGGAACAGTTCATCACCTTATTTATTATTCAGGACTCAGCATAAAACCCATGGCGAGAGCGAGCCCATCGTGTCTGTAACAAACAAGGAAGCTTCCTTGACTATGATTTACATTAGACTTGGCAGAATAAATAATAAAATCTTTCTAAGAATGCAGTGTGATGCTGAAGCAAGTACAGTTGTGTTGAGTCATTTCTTGCATGAGGAGTTTCCTCCCTACCGCTGCAGCTACAGAGTTATTGATGGTGACTTTTAAACCATAAAATCTTTTCTGAGATCTCCGATTACATAAAAGTGCAACCGAATTGACGAAATAGTCAGGGAGAATTTCTGCACTAACCGGCCTAAAGTTGATTTGGAGCCACAGAAGACTGCGGATTTAAATCAGTTCCCTGACTCAATATATTCAGAGTGGTCTGCCCATCTGGACTGATGATGGCATAATCTGCATGCTTGTCTCCTCTCTGAGGGTTGGTCTAATCTGTCATTCGGACTATAGCAGTGACCTGTGCATGTGCCTGACACATGGTGGAGCGGGCTGCTTGTAAAACGGGGGTGGGCACAGAGGATTTAGGTGGCTGCAAGGCGTGTCCAGGATCCCCTGATGGTAGTGTGGTGACAAATTGGGACACCCCTCTGCCCAATGACAGCAGGGAAGTTCTTATGCAAGAAATAATCTGGTTACACAATCCAGAATTGGCTGTTCAATCGTGGCCACCGAGGGGAAGGTGAATTTTGGACACATAAATCCACAACTTTGTCACATTTTACAGATTAAACAAACCTTGTTACGTACGTGTTCCTTCCTGCAGTGTTGAAGGAAGCGCATGATTCACAGTCAGGCTAATTCTGTCCACTTATTGTCATGAGCAGTGACAGAGTGTAGGCACAGCTCAGACTGTCCCAAATTGCAGACAATGACAGCCATGGACGCCAGCGGTACGTGTGTGTGAGGAAACACACACATCTCTGATCGCAGTCAGTGGAGATTACACGTACGCCAGTAGAACTGTGCAACTGGGACTGCATCTGAAACTGCAACACTAACATGTCAACCCCAGTGCACGGTGGCAAAGTAAAAAGAAATAAGTGCACCTCATCAATCTTTCAAAAATAGTTTTAGCTTTATTATACATAGAAGGATCCTGAGATTGTTAATGGTATTTTTTCCCTCATTATCTTTGGGGAAATTAAAGGAATACAGTTTCATTATCTTGCTAATCTAACATCACAGTGCAATTTATTTGATCAAGATAACAAAACCAACTTGTGGGATCTTTTAAAAACACAGCACTTGTTTCCTAAAGGCAGTCATTACACTATGGCTCATGGAAACTAAAGACTTGGAGCGTAAGTCTGCGTAATAATGGTTGAAACAGTTGGTCCAGTTGTCTTATCATCCCATTCCTAGAAACCACAAAGAAGAAACACTAGAGATGATAATGCTGATAATATAGCTGATAACGAGTGGCATCCTCCCAACTGTAACCAAGGCCAACTTAGATAATGGTTATCATCAGTGACAATGATAAGAGGAATTTAGAAAGGTATTTGATCAAACAGTGTACCAATAATTAGCAGGAAGACAACACGTAGGCAGGTGCGAGTGCAACCCATCATTCGAGGTCAGGACTGATTCCCTGTGGTGAATCTTAAATCTCAGCCTTCATCCACTTCTACTTTCCTTCAATCATCGCGTCCTCACACTTCAAGATGGTGGCTCCGTGATTCCCCAATCCTGCAGCGAATTTGAAAAAGGCTTTCAATCGCCCGCCCTGTCTCAATCTGCACTAGGGTCAGCTCTCTAAATCCCAGCAGCTGACACCAAATCAATTACCGCACGGCTGATGGGTAAGCAGAATGGGACATCCACAAAGAAGTCCAGAAACGGGGCTAAATATGAAGCCGCGGTGGCCACCGCTCAGCAGTTTGCTGCCCCATCGACTCCGTGCCAAGTGTGCAGAACCTACACTGCAGAAACAAACCCCCCAATGGCTGCAACACCACAGAAAGGCCTGTCATACTCTGCAGCTTATGGAGCTGTAATTACATTACCTGCCATGATTCGCTAAGTATACAGCATATAATTTTAGATTAGAGTTATAAAACAGATCAGTCAGGGCTGCAGCTAAATTGTCATCAATTAATCTGGTCATTATAGTATCGATTAGCCAATTAGAAAATGTAAAAAAGCTATTGAAATCTAAAAGGGCCAAGCTAATGTCACTAATTTGTTTGTTTGATTTCAGATATTCAGTTTGCAGTAGTATAAATTAAGAAAGGGAGTAAATCCTCATATTTGAGAGGCCAAAACCAGGATTGTTAACTGATCACCGAACAGTCGGGAAGTCGGGACGTGACAAAGAGTAAAAGCCCTCTGGCTGGAGGTCAGCAGGCCAATCAGAGGACCAGCAAAGGTTCATTTATTGAGGTGTCCACATAAAGAAGAGTATGGCAGACAATTAGTCTCTGGATTAATCATCTGCTGTATAAAATGTCAGAAAACTGTGAACAACTACAGAGCAGAGAAATCATAATTTACAAAAGTGATGTCTTCCTAAGACATAACTGGTCCAAACAACTGACACAATACACACTCACAGCACTCACAAGTTATATTAACACATTTAACCAACAATTACTTATCACTTTTACTGATTTATTGTTCACACAATTATCAAAATTGCACAATTTCTAGGTGACAGCTCCTTTTTACAAACCACATTGTTACGTAAATGGATTTATTGGTCGTGTCACATGATCATTAACGACTAACTTTACGAGAATCATAATTTGTATTGGGCCTTTGTCAGCAATGTCACGGGCTTTTTTTAACAGCCGGAAAATCACAAAGCATCCCAGCTCTAACGACCGGGCCTCCACTTTCCAAACAGATGTTGATAAGTTTGTGTGTCATCACCAACTCTTCAAGAGATTTCTTTTCAAATCAGATTCGACTGAGGCGTTTTAAGTAGGGCCCACACAGCTGGCAACAAAGAGTAAAAATGTGTTTCTTTGTCGAACCGTCAGCTGTCAGCGTGTCAGCTTTCCTCCCTGACAGTGTAGACAAACATCTATAAAGCATCTGTTGTGGCGGTGTGACAATGATTTACGACCACGGTAAATACTTACATGCCTCGTCGTGTCTCGTTAGCATGCATGTTAGTGATTTCACACCATTGTTCTGTGCACAGTGCTGATCATTTCATGAGATTTGACCTTTAGCTATTAAATAATGCACGCTGCTTGTAGCTTATAAAATATTAACAATTGTTGTTTTTTTTTTAGTTTTCTCTGATATTAAACTGGATTGTGATCTGATGAATAAATGAAATGGGCCTTTTTACAATATTGCGTACTTTTAAAAGCTGTTTTGTTAAATCAAATACAACTTTTCAGTAATTATAAACACAGTTCCAAGAGGAAACCTTGTTAACTGGAGTCTGGCGTTTTACTTGTTACCAAAAATAAAGCTGCATAAGAGCAGCCCTCTAAACTAAAGTTATCAGTCACTCCATTTAGAAAAGAAGGAGAGCAGAACGGAAGCCGTCCACATATTAAAACGTAACGAAGCAGCTTCCTGCCGACGGAGGTGAGCGAGTCCGGCTCGGCGCGAGCTCTGAGCCCGTCACACTGACAGATGAGGTGGCGTGGATCTGAAGGTCAGCTCCTGAATGCAAAGAAGTGGAGCACAGTCCCACAGAGGAAGTGCACAGGTTTTGCCGACATCTCTCTCTC
>JASGAT010396264.1:3632-23261 GCA_030220025.1 Chelon auratus
CCCACAAACAGAACAGTATTTTCTTTCATTTGAGTGAGTGTGTTTCACTCGAACAAAAGCTTATGAATTTGATATCAGGCATGTTCTCAAACCAGTACATGCCTAATTTAATATATTTCACCATAAAAAAAACAAAAATCTATTCTCAGTCAGTGCTTTTTTCTAATATAAATAGTTAAAGAACTGTATGAGTATATTGGTTTTCTCAGCATGGCTTTGAAGCAATGACTTGTAAAATTTCATTCTGGATATTCTCTTCCTGAGTGTTAATGTCAACATCTCCCACCTGACCATTTTCATACCTGAGGAAAACAAAAGCAGACAGCTGCAGACAACTGAAATATATTGTATTGCATTGCATTGAGGAGAAAACGCTGAGGATTGAGGAAACGCTTCATGTGTTACTTACACAAAGAGGAAACGTGTGCACACATGGTCGGATACTGGACATACCCAAATGTTTCCATGTTTTTGAAGGTCTTTGGAAGTGATCACTGTTAACACATGCAGACACATTTTTATGGAAACCTCACATCGTGAAATAACGACTCTTTGTGACTCTTTGCTATCTCATATTTACCCTCACACAGTGCAATGCAATTTAGGTTGCTGCTTTGCAGAAACCTGGCTTCCCCCGGCTGTTCCTAAAACAATAAGAGAATATAGAGGATGAGACGATGAGGTGTTTTTAATGTGCTTCTATGTTGAGGTTGGAGAAATGTGAACAAGAACCTGACCTGTTTGATTTTGTTTATTCTGTTGTATCTCTGCATGAGTTCTTCTTTGGTGGGTATCTGGTGTTGACTTTTACCCATCTCTGAAAATTGAGGATGGAGAGGTTTTATAAACATGTTAGACTGAATAAGCACTGGCAATCTGTAGAGTGATCATTAGTACTTTTATATACAGTACATATGATCAGAAACAATGTCAAAGTGTGTATTCTTACCAGAATATCCAAAAGATATGCTTGAAATAGGACTCAAATAGATGCCTTTCCCATACGCAGCTCCATGAAGCTTGAATAGAAAAGAGGACAGGAAAAGGTTTAAGTGAATTCACCACTTTAAAATCTTTAGGATTACATAAAAGGAATAAAAGAAAATAATAATGTTGGAAGACTGCTACCTGTAATTTTGTGTAAGAGGCATTAACCAGCCCATTTCTCAAAATGGAGTGCCAGTTTTCAATGTGCGAACCACTGAAAGAAGAGAAAAGACTGTAAATAAATAAAGCAGGGCTCATGCTTTGTTCATAAGTGCTGATATGTGAGTCTCATATAAATTCCTCAAATCAAAACGCTTTGATTTCACTCACTGGAAAGCAAAGGTGCTGCCATAAAGTTTCCTGGCGGTTTGAAAAGAAGCCTCCTTGGACGGGGGGCTGCTGATCAGGAGGAACTGATGTGGCGTGTGCATGAACTTGAGTTGCTGTTGTGCAAAGAGATAAAAAGAAATGAGAGATTATTATTATTATTATTATTATTATTATTATTATTATTAATAATAATAATAAATCTATATGTATGTAGCTGTAACTAGTCTGTTAAACCAGATTTAGACCGAGGCATACCTTGTTCAATGGAAGCTTGACAATGTGAGATCTGTTGCTTGCTAAGATCCTGTTGTCAAACATACAAACACACTGGAAATTAATATGAATATACTTTGATTTTAATGACTTCTGATGTTAATAATATAGAACTCAAAAATAAATGCTAGTTTAGCATGTGTCTCTCACCACTGTAGTAAGGGATGAGCAAGAGGGTCTATCTTGTCCAGCTGCTTCTTCATCTCAGAATATGGACCCTGGATAAGATAAAATACAATTTAATCATCTAATATAAATAATGCCGTCATGCTGTCAAACTGTCATGGGGAACATACAGCAGTTTATTTTCAGACAGAATAATCAGACGTCAGTCTCAAAGTGATTTAAACTCAGTCACCTGTGCCGTCCTCCTGACTAACAGGACACTGTCCAGAGCTTTCTGCAGCCTGTCGTAGCTCTTCCTCTGTCGTGACAAAAGGACATATGATCGACACACTGGACGATGCAGTACAAATCATCACAGTAAAAACTTCATGTTCAGTGGATACCTTAGGACTAAAAGCCAGAGTTTTGGGGTTGTTTGGATCAACAACAGAAGGGTACGGTTCAAAAATGAGGCTCTTGCGTGAAGACTGAAGGGCAGCTTTGCACATGGCTACCAACAGGTCGATCACCTGCAAGAGCAGAGATTACTAGAAATACTCAACTCTTTCACTGAGATCACAGCCTGTAAAAGTGTTACCGACCTCTGCACCGGTGGCAACCTCTTCTGTAGCTCCAGACATGACTCCCAACGTATAGTAGGAAAACACACACAGCTCTCTGGTGCAAACTGCTGGCTACAAAGCACGAATCTGACATTGTAATAACAGTCACATGCATTCTCTTTTTTTTTATTATTCTGTTGTATTCTTTGTAAGAGCTTGTACCTTAAGCATGGGGCCATTCTGAAACAAATGGTGCTCGTCACAAACAACACAGTATTCGTTCAGAGCTGGGATTCTCTGCTCAGCGTACCTCATTATCTGTAGACACAGTGGAAAAAGTAATTACAACATTAGCTTTTATTCTGTTTTTCAGTCTGGTAAAACCAAAAACTTTACACTTAAAATTGCTGAAAGTGTTTGTTTAGCTATCTTACAATATTTATTAATATTAGTGTTAATGGTTTCAAAATAAAAGTCCAAGAAAGGAATTTGAAACTCTTGTCTTTGATATTTCTTAAGTTTCTATTAAGATCATGTGTAAAATCATAACAATGCTGTTTTGTGTAATCTACTGAGATGTCCTAGTTAAAGGGGAACAATGGTTTTTACTACCAGGACCTTATTTCTGGCATAAAATACGGTCGTTTACTCACCCATATAACTTTTGTGTAATTTGTAGTCCTTCTGGAGAAAATTAGATCAGCGTATATCCATGGGAGTGACTGGGGCACCGAAACGCAGCCTCTAAATAATGCATTATGATAATGCGTTTCGGTGCCCCAAAAGTTATATGGGTGAGTAAACGGCCGTATTTTATTCATTCCAAGTTGTAAGAAACAGTAGTTCCCCTTTAAATTGTGGGTTTTTTTTACTATTTGAACTGCACTCAGAGTAGTCCCACTTGTAAGAATCTGACGATTTTATACTTCTACAACAAATACATGACTTGTTTGAAAAACAACTTCTTATTTTTATGCAGAAAAAATTCATTTCGGTTACCTCTCTATCACATCAGGACCAGGCTTTACCTGTACCAAGAAGCCGTGCTGGAGAGTCGGTGTGGCCTTACAGTGCGCGATGGCCTGGGAGGTGAAGAGCATCTCTATCAGCTGTTTGGTGCTAAGCTGTGCCGATGATTTGACAGCTGAGACCATCACCCTCTTCGGAGGAAGGGACACAACTCTGTTAACCCTTTAAGAAGTAGGAATAAATCTTACATGGAATTCAGAGAGCATCCTTACCTTTCCACTGGGTGTATAGGTGAAGAGCTCTCCGGATGGATTCTTGATGGTGTAGCAAGTCGTGTGATTTGTAAGACGGCTCAGTTTCAGTGATGGTAAAATTATCCTGCCCCTCCCAGATGGTTGCTGGCGCTCACATGGCCTGTTCATTATAAAGACAAAGTGAGTATATATACATCCAAGAGCAGATTAAATCAAGAACACAGCTGTTATTAGTTCATCTCTCATACTTTGACAGCGGTAGCCAGATGTTGAGTCTCGCACGGAATTTCTTGATGGTCCCACTGGGCCTGAACCAGCTGTGTCTTCTCTTCTGTCGGACTACAGTGCTCTCATTCATCAAGTGCTTCCACTCCCGAGATATGAAGACTGAGAGAATACTAGGGAACAGAATTCAATAGTTGGTCTTTGCACAAGCAGTAGCTAGATCATGGTTCCTGTGCCACCATGCATTTAAAGTGTGAACACTCACTTCTGCAGTTGTTTCCCTAGACTGAACTGATCAGTATTAGACGGCTGAAAGACCTCCACCGATGGTGCTGTGGTGAAAAACATTTAGTCAGATGTCACATTGATTCAAGGAGAACTTTGTGTGCAGAAGCATTGTCGGTGCTCACCAGGTCCATCCAGATACTGAGACACAGAAAAGTGCAGGCGGATAACGATGGGCTCTGATCTGTTAATCCTCCAAGCTTCGGCTGTTTTCTCCTGTGGACACCAGGCAGTGTTTTCATACATAGCAGGTACACATGTCACATTAATGAATGTGTCAGTATGATAAATAATGTGCAGTTGTGGTCTGAAGTTTACATATACTTGTCAGAGACACTGTGCGTGACCCAAAACATATCGGTTTGTCTTCTTGCGTAAATACGATGTGTTTGCCACAACAAATATATGAAATATAGCATGCTGGGGCTTATCTGTGCGGAGTTCTGTTCCTGCGTGTGTTTTCTCCAGGTGCTCCGACCTCCCACAGTCCAAAGACATGTTCATTAGGTGAAGTGGTGATTCTAAAGGGGCCGTAGGTGTGCATGTGAGTGTATTTGTCTCAGCATTGGCCCTGTGGTAGACTAGTGTCCTGTTCCTGTCCAGGGTGTACCCCGTCTCTCAGCCAGTGACACTTGGGATAGGCTCCAGCTCCAATAAATAATGGATGAATTATAAATATAGACATGTTCATCAGATTGTGCCTTATCTTCCAGTTGATTATGATTTTATGGAAGGTCAATTTTCTGTCCTTATACGACTGAGGTTTATTTGTCTTTATCCGATGGACTGATTTGAGAGTTTGTACAAAGTAAGTAGAGGCCTTTTTACCATCAAGAACAGAGGGAATAAGACAACTCCAGAAATCTTCAGGACAACATCAAAGTGTCAGATGGAAAATTAAGTCTCGGATGTGATCGCATGATGTCCCGATAATAGGACAACAGAGGGGGTTGTGGGATGCAGCATCGGCAGCACCGGCAAACTCCCTTCCCAAAGTCCATACCTCGGGTTCACTGGATATATGTGGACTGCCCTCAAAAGATTAATCCAACATCATAACTATACTATTTCTGCCAAGAACTGCGGTCAAGGATCCAAGCAGAAAAGTGGTAGAAGCTGATTGTTAAGAGGTATTAAGTTCAGTGCTAGCTTTATAAAATGGTGAGTTTTAACCCATCAGATCTTGTTGTTAACCAGTTAACCAAAATAGTGAACCCCCAGTACTTTCGTGTTACACTGGATAGGTAAGTCCCTAACAAGTATATGTAAACTGTTTATTGCAGTTGTGAGCAATGTAAATTTAACTTACGTCCAGAAAGCTGGCATTGATGTTTAAGTCAACATCCACATCGTCAATGGAGCCGTACTCCCTAATAGAAAAACAACAGGAACAACTGAATCTATAGAAAATAGAAATTTTACGGGGCAAATAACCCTATTTGGTAACTTAAGCACACATTTTAAATTGCATCCCTGTGCCTCTCAGTGAGGTTTAGAAGTATGTGGTTTTCGCCAATCTGAGAAGATCAAGGAAACATTCTCAGGTCAAATCATAGTCAGTGTGGTCTGCAAGGTCCACCTCTGCAAGGAACCATATATGGTAACTTCACTGACTTTGATTTTCTCCATGAAAATATAAACGTTTTGAAAAAAGTAAAAGGAAGTCTTCTTATGCCCTACAGTAACACTCTAGGGTGGACATTTTGAATTTCCAATTATTTCAGTGAGTGCCCCATAAAGGATTAAGATCACAATGAGGAAAAAGATGTTCACCTGACAGAGACCGCAGAGACTGAATACAAAGTCCTGACTGCCTCCATGTCTGCATCAAGCTGGGGGTGGTGACACAGGTCACTGGCACAGCTCTCCTGCTGAGACAAACACTAATACACTTACCTTATGGTCCAAACAGCTCAGCACCACAGGGTGGTGGGGGGGACGGTGGGTGGGTTGGATTAAAGCACTCACACATTTTCTACCACAATAACTGAGAAGGAGGCTATTATTCCCATTATGTCAGGGAGGGTTAAAACTTTATATTGTCACCTTCTACAAAGGATTTATAATCCGGTATATATACATTTACAGAAATGCACAGCACATAGAATTTGATATGACATATTTTATACATTTATAGACGTTTATGAACTGCTTGTTTTAGGATCATTCATTAGCTGTTTATGGATGATTTTGACACATAAGACCTGAATTTAAATGTGTGCCTATACATCCACACTATCATGTTTTAAATCATTTAAAAACAGTTTCACATTAAAGAAGGACTGTTCCTGATATAATAAGCCATAAAACCCAGTAACATATCACAATCTATGCCTTTAAACTGTAACTAAATGTGCAACAACTCCTGTACACTAGGTAGTTGTCGCAGTTGTGCTCAGATGTTATTCAAGACGCTACAGAGTCTCATAGAAAGAGTGAAATGGATGTTTACTTGGTTTCCATACAGGACCTCGTCTAAGTCGCTGTCCTCATCACTGCGGCTTTCTGTCCACTGCGGCCACTCAGTCTCCTGTTGAGTTAACAGGAAAAGCTGTCAATCAAAAGATCACGCAGTTAATTGAGAGTTATATATAACCCCAGGAACGTCAGATAACCATGGTGCAGTTTTCAACAAAGCATCTACTGCAAACATAGAACATTTAACTGGAGAATAAATTCATCATCAGTTCATCTACTACCCTGATTAATTGTTCAGGGAGAATCTATCACAGTCACCAACAATGTCTTTTTAGCTATATCCAAACTTTCTGAACATAATAGGGCTGTTTGGAGCTTATAGACTCACCATGTGTTCAGTTCTTTAGCTCAACGCATTTGCTCCACTGTGACTGAAACAATTAAACACGCCGCTGGAAACAACACAGACGACTTCATCAGTTCAACTTATTTTGAGTAAACAAAATCAAAACGTCTCTCTCATAAAACCAGAACGTGTGTGTTTTAATAATATGGCACAAAATAAAATTCTTACCTTTGCTTTATGAGCTTCCACATATTTCAAGAGAGTAAACATTTAAAAATGATAATAATGTCAGAATCAAATATTCCTGTTGGATTGCTCAGCTTGCTGTCTGGGTTTAGCCGTCCTCTCGCCCTCTGGTTTGAACAGCAGGAAGTCCCACATGTTCAGTCTGACTTCTGGGTCACGTGACTGGCTGCAGAGACTGATCACTTGAACCCGGTCCAGAGAGAGGAGACGCTGGGGGCTGTCGCTCCACGACTTTTGCGTTGTGTTTTTATGTATTACTCATTTTCTCTTAGTATCTTGTGTCACCTCTTGTGTGTGGTCATTTATTACAGTGTCCTTATTAAAAGAGATTAACAGAACAGATCCATGTATCATAGGATCCTCCAGACTCTTGGAAAGTCTGGCTGTTTGAGATCCTGATAAGAACAAAGATCCCTGTTGGCAGACTTGAATGATGGCAGTACGGGTGATGTTTGGCATTTATTAGTCTTCCTGTCTGTCTGCTGTGTTGCAGCCTGACCTTAATCGGCAGTTACCCTTGTTAGCAGTCGCCTGCTGCTCTGCAGTC
This sequence comes from Chelon auratus, assembly GCA_030220025.1. Taxonomy (NCBI): domain Eukaryota; kingdom Metazoa; phylum Chordata; class Actinopteri; order Mugiliformes; family Mugilidae; genus Chelon; species Chelon auratus. The sequence continues at coordinate 11,181 of JASGAT010396264.1, forward strand.
TGGCCAGATTAGGCACTTCCAGGACTGCATACATCTGTGCTGGTCTTCTCTTAGCAAGTGCTTTTCTCGGGGTAATCCACTTAGACATGTGTGGGTGTTTGTATTTTTATGGAGGATGGGCACAATATCACGAATCCCTGAACTTTATTCTATATACAGACATGTTCATGGCTGTTTGTGAACAAGTAAGGATATAAAGCAACCAAAGACAAAGCATCTGCAGTTCCTGCTCAGCTGAGTCAACCAGTGTCAAACAGTGTTGACAGAACATCATGAGCATCACGAAGGGATTATTTGCTGCAGGGCTATTGATTTAAAATTTGCACTTTTGTGCTGGATCCACCCCCAGTCTCATTTTATACACATACTGTTATATCATAACTCTAAAGTTTTATCTGTTAAGCCTGCAAGATAAACGCACAACAGGTTCACTGTGAAGATCAGATTTCCACAGCAATCACTTCTTTTTGATATCTGCTGACCTGCTCCGTCTGTTGATGAGAGAAAACGTTCAGCATTGAGAATTCATCAGGATGTGAAGTGAAAGAAATCTGTAATCAGTAATTCACAATCACAAATACACACGACAGAGGAAAAAACGCTTGAGACAGTTCAGCCGGTCGTCCACAAGAGAGAGCTGCTGCTGAGATGTTGATAGAGAGAGAGAGAGAGAGAGAGAGAGAAAGTCACAACCATGTGTCCCAGCCTGCACTTTTGACATGTTACTAGACGTTTTCTGTATGAGTTACGTTTTTCTGAGCTGATTCTTTTTTTTTATTCATATTCTTAGTGCACTTAGTTTCGCTGTGTGAAATCAGTACTTAAAATCCTCTTTAATTTTGTGCTCAACACTTTGCACCAGCTAAGGGAGTTTGTTCATTACCCATTATTTATGTGCAAATGTCTCAACATGGAGCCAGTTGAAATATTTCTGCGTAATATTTTTAATATTTAGCAGCGGCAAATCTCACAGATACTAATACCTAATGTATACCTTATCAAGGAGCTCTGAAGATCATAAACACTCATAAACATTCAGTCTTTAAATAACCGTTTCATTGTCTTACACTCTAAGGAGGACTCTGGTCAGGTTAAAGATGTTGTAGTTTTATATATTAATTAATTTCACATCATTTTATCTGCCTTATTAGAAAATTAAGACTCCAGCTGTGTGATTGACTCAGGGTTTAAAAACTGAAAAAAAACAAACAAACAAAAAAAAACTGAACAGGAATGACATACACAAAGTGAAAAAGCCGGTTGATATTAAATGTGCCTCTCTGCAGAAATGCTATCAGCCATTACCATTGCTATCAGCTCATCTGCTGTCATCATTTTCAGCTCGACTGCACCTTCCCTATAATACTGACACACCATCACAGCTACTGAAGCTCTCGAGTGCTGCAGGAATGCCAACATCCCTGCTGAGCTCATAAAACATTTAATGGACGAATGAGTAAATATGTATATGCACACACATGCACACAGAGAGACATATACATACACAAATGGGATGAACAGTTATCTTCAAATTAAAAGATTATTGTTAAAAGATTACTGAGCATTCATAACATGAATTGCTGACATACACGCACAGTTCATAAACTCACCTATGTTAGAATGTTGAATGTGCATTATTAATATGATTAATACTAGAAGATTATTAACGGGAAAGTCAAAGAGAAACCTCAAAGGTCCAAATGAAGTGTTGGCTCTTGTAGTTCTTTACCCCACTAGATGAAGAAAGTTGAGTATATTTTTCTCAGTTGGTTCATTTAAAGATTTTGTTGAGTTCAAGTAAAAATTAGAACAACAGATTTGTCTAAGAGAGTAAAGGCTGGTGGTCAGAGGTCAGAGGTCACAAGTACAGTTTCACAAGTACAACATTCTATTTATATTTATATTTATATATACAATATATCTATATATATTTTCTTTTTTTTAAAAAAGCATAGGTAGGCTACATCTGCAACAATATATGATGTCTGAGTCACTCAATGGTCCTTCAGATGAATAAGAATTAAAAATAACAGCAGAAATCAAATGAATAATAAAAAAAAGTGTGGTAAAAGAACATATGAGCAGAAGAAGGTGAGTACATCATGATAAATACACAATATATTTTTTAAAGCAGCATTGTTATCCAGTTTATGCCTTTATTATGCTCCTTTATCTTTATGTTATTAACGTGACTAAATCGGCATTAAGCTACTGTTACTGATGTCGAGTTCATGATTAATTACCAGCGGAGAGCTCTCTGATTGGCCAGGCGAACAAATCTTGCACCTGCGCCATATCTAAGTCGATATTTGACAGCCGTCTGTGCTTTTACCAGAACACATGGCTTTAAATTTGATACGAGTGAGCATAAAAGGTGACGGAAATATACCTCCATCTGGCTCTTCAAACGGCGACTACTCCCTCGACCGTCGCGCCCTATATTCTGTGCCGCCGGGTGGTGGTCCCTCAGGAAAGTAGTCCCGGTCACTTAGGGGAATAAAAACTGTAGCTCCAGCCCGGACCAGTTACCGCCCTGGTCCCAGCAAAGTTCAACCAGTAGGTGAGTCTCCGGAGGCAGACTGAATTATATGTTTGCAATAGTTTAGAGGAGATTTAAAATATAATACTAATATGCTGTATCTGCTGTGGCACTTTGAAGTAACATCGAGAAACTGTTCTTTTGGTTTGCATATGCAGTTAGTCTATGAAAACTCAACTTTCTCACTGTCTGACAATTTTTTATATAGTTAGTTTATCTATGTATAATTTTGTGCAGCTTCCACACTACATTCAAGAAAGTTTTATACTATCTCAGATGAATGATACCATAGGAACTCAACTGACTTTAGGTGTCCTGTGTACCTGATAGTTAGGGAGGTAAACACTGAACAACATTTTTCCAGTGAAATTTATGTTTCAAGAAACCTTTTTAAATGTTTATTAGCCTCTATACATAGAGGCCAGCTCCTCTTCTTTGGCTGCACATAAACTGCTGGAATGTAAGAGGGTGCAGTAAGACACTTAAAAGTAATCCATACTTTCCATTCACATAATTCAGATATTTTTCAGTTTCTCTTCATTCACAGTGTCTGAGTTGGCTGCCACATTGTTTTGTAATATTTTATTGTCTATGTAGCATCTTCTTGGCTGTGAAAAGCCACTGTGTCACCCTTTCCATTTTTGTTGATGGCCCCTGAACAAAATCTCCTATATAAACTATAACAAATGAGACACTAACCTGTCAATAGGAACTCATTGGTCATCTGTCTCGTTCTTTTCTCTGTCTTCATAGGACTTTTCTAAAGACACGGATCCAGTCATGTCGAAGCCAAAGGATGCAGGCTCTTCCATCATCAACACCCAGCAGATGCCTGCTGCCATGGCGGACACCTTAATGGAGCACTTGTGCCTGTTGGACATCGACTCCGAACCCGCCGTGTCTCGCAACACCGGCATCGTCTGCACAATCGGTCAGACACGTTGCCCAGGCCCATTGATCTGCTCTCTGTGCACTAATAATTCAATGATTAATGTTTGAAATGTCTAGCAGTAAACGTCATATTTAGCCACCGTGTCTTTCTGTATTCATTTGATGTCCCGATGTAGGACCTGCCTCCCGGTCTGTGGAGATGGCCAAGGAAATGATCAAGTCTGGGATGAACATTGCAAGAATGAACTTCTCTCATGGCACACATGAAGTGAGTTAAGGATTAGGAGTACTCTTTGAGTTTTTATTTGCGTTCACTTAAGCTTCAGTTTAAACTACCTAACCGTGAAATTCTGATCCCATAATCCTAAATGATTATGTCAAAGCAGGCGCTTCAGCAGCAGCTTTCAAAGGCACCTGCTGTAACATCACTGATTAGGGCATTTCTAATGGTGTAACAAGATAGAGTTTGAATCCAGATTGAACATCGTAGCAGCAGTTGAACCTCTGCAAGCGATTCAGTGAGGATTTACCCTTTAGAGCAGCAGCAGCAGGCAGAGTGACATTACCTCTCGTGGCCTGGTAACTTTTTTTGTAATGTGATCTGTGAGTCTGTACTTGCTCCTTCATTGCCGGGTCCATGTTGTAGCTTGTGAGCCAGCTGCATTGCGGCCAGTTCTTTGGCCGACCTTATGCTACTGACCCCTCGCCTTTAAAAGTCACGCCTCTCTTTTCCTTTTTCACTGTCACCTGAGTGGATGAGCCATGAAATCCACCATCAGCTGTTGTACGAACACCCACGTTAACATTTGAATCCCAAAAGGTTAAGAGAAGTGTTGTTTTTCAGTGACGCTCACCTCCAAGCAGCTATCGAGCTGTCGTGAGTGGTAGTTCAACGCTGATAAATGAAAGAAAGGTCTCAATTTTAGGTCAGGTCGTGATCACAGATCCCGAAAGTCACAACAAGGTGAATATTTGATTTGTTTGGAGAAGGGGAAAAATAAATTTGACCTCTGTCTCATTGGTGTGTCAGTTGTCAGCACAGCTATAAATAGGAGTCGCCCTCACAGCAACAGCACGACTAGAAGGCATGTAGAGAGGCTGCAGTGTCTGAGCAAGGACAGCAGTCAGTATCCACGTTAGAGTTTTCATTTCTCACATTGTTTTTTTTTTTGTTACAACAATGCATTTACTACATCCATAAAAATGTCAGTTTTACGCTTATATGACATTAAGTTGGAAATCAAAAACAGTTGTCACACCTGCTCCTGTGTAGACTCAACTTATTAGGGAAGTATTCATGATAGTCAGTGTTGTCTATTTATGTACAGTGTAACTGTCGTGCTAAAAATGTGTTGCAGTTGTCTTTCAGTTCTCCCTTCATATAGTTATGTCATATAACCAATGCTATCTGCGTGACCAGGTTTGTCCACCTGTTCTTGTACTGACATAATTTTAGTTGACATTTTTAGAGATGAGCTTTTGTCCATTTAAATAACCCAGGGTATTAGAAATCATTATTTGTAAGTCCATTTTCTTGTTATGCTGTGCTATATTTACAAAGAGGCTATAATCACATTTGTTTATTACACAGTACCATGCTGAGACCATCAAGAATGTCCGTGACGCAACTGAGAGCTTTGTGCCGGGATCTGTTGACTACAGACCTGTGGCCATCGCTCTGGACACCAAGGGACCAGAAATCAGGACCGGACTTATCAAGGGCGTGAGTACTTGCCAAATTACCAGAGCTCAGATGAGGCCATTTTTGATTTATGGAGAATAAACAACGTTCTGAAGGTTTTCCCGAAGCAACTCTGTTCTCGTCCTCTTTAGAGTGGCACAGGTGAGGTTGAGCTGAAGAAGGGTGAAACCATCAAGCTCACACTCGACGACCAGTTCAAGGACAACTGCGACGAGAAAGTTCTGTGGCTTGACTACAAAAACATCACGAAGGTTGTGCAGACTGGAAGCCACATCTATGTGGATGATGGTCTGATTTCCCTCGTTGTTAAAGAAATCGGTAAGCACACAAACAATCAGGGTTTTTTTTTTTCCCATCTTGACCATCTGTTTTTGTGCCTAATGCCCACTTGTTCACCATGTTGTAGGAAGGGCAAGCCTCTCCTAGTGTTGCCACCATGTACTAGAAACGTCCCAGTGCATGTACAAGTAATAAGAGCTGTAGATTTTCTCTACCATGGGACACAAAGCTATTAAACACACCTTGTATTTCTCTGTGTTTTGTGTTCAAAGGAAGCAACTACCTGGTTTGTAACATCGAGAATGGCGGCACACTGGGCAGCAAGAAGGGCGTCAACCTGCCCGGAGCTGCTGTTGACCTGCCTGCAGTGTCTGAGAAGGACATTCAGGACCTGCAGTTTGGCGTGGAGCAGGGTGTTGACATGGTCTTCGCCTCCTTCATCCGTAAGGCTGCTGACGTTCACGCAGTCAGGAAAGTGCTGGGCGAGAAGGGCAAGGACATCAAGATCATCAGCAAGCTGGAAAACCACGAGGGCGTGCGTAGGTGGGTGGATTACCGGCAGCCACGGCTGAACCTGCACAAGTCTCTTTGTTAAGCTTTTTTCTTTTGTTCTTTCTGTTAGATTTGATGAGATCCTGGAGGCCAGTGATGGCATCATGGTTGCCCGTGGAGACCTGGGCATTGAAATCCCAACCGAGAAGGTCTTCATCGCCCAGAAGATGATGACCGGCAGGTGCAACAGGATCGGCAAACCCATCATCTGCGCCACACAGGTCAGTGACAGCCTGCATATGTGAGAGCACACATAAGGGTAACCTTTTCCAAGGAAAATAGGATTTGGATACATGAACACGCCATGATGCTATGTGTCTTTTTGTCCACATTAAGATGTTGGAGAGCATGACCAAGAAACCCCGTCCTACTCGCGCTGAGGCCAGCGATGTCGCCAACGCCGTCCTGGATGGCAATGACTGCATCATGCTGAGTGGTGAGACCGCCAAGGGAGACTATCCCCTGGAGGCAGTGCGCACACAGCACATGGTAAGGGTGTACCTTCTTCAGAGCACATGTCCAAAATTTAGGATTTGCATGGTTTGTGTGTTTGGTTTGAGATCTCTTTGTTTGATGCAACTACAGCAGCTTTGTATATTCAGTCAACTCTGTCAGTGTATCAGTGACGAAGCCTTTAGCCTCAGTATAAAAGCAATGAGACGTGAGGCATAAGAAGTATGTGGTGCATTCACCATGGGACTCTTAGCTGCTGATGTTAGCCGATAAAAGCTCCCAAATTCACACGTTCCAGGATCAGCTTGCTGTTAGTGGAGGTGTCTTTTTACATGAAGTGCTATTTGCACTTAAAGGTGAACTCCGGCGCAAAATGAACCTGGGGTTAATAACACATGTGTACCGAGTTCGACCGTTCTCTGGTATTTGTTTTGTTAGTCAAATGTGACCAGTTTTCTTGCAAACCGCTATTTAGCGTATAGGGTCTCTACATGTAAACTGAAGCATTGAGAACTTTGCAAGTATATAGGCAGTTTATTAAAAAAGGAATACAGTACCGTTCGCGTCTGGCTCGCATATCCAGGCGGGCGCCATCTTGGGGAAACTGAACTCAGTTTCCCCAAGATGGGGGGATGGGGTTTATAAACTGCCTGTATACTTGCAAAGTTCTTAATGCTTCGGTTTACATGTAGAGACCCTAGTTATGCTACCGTGTAAGTGTGGTGATATTGTGAGCCTTGTTACTGGTATAGAAATAGCGATTTCCTTTTATGTGTAGGTGTGCCCCGAACACTAGCGTCATACGCTAAATAGCGGTTTGCAAGAAAACTGGTCACATTTGACTAACAAAACAAATGCATGAAAACAAATACCAGAGAACGGTCGAACTTGGTACACATGTGTTATTAACCCCAGGTTCATTTTGCGCCGGAGTTCCCCTTTAAAAGAGAGAGAAACTGTTCTTGTTATTGTGATATAAGTTTTTTATATTAGCCTTTTTTATATATATATAATTATCATTTATCTTGTGTCCAGCAATCCAAAACATTTATTATTATGGGTTTCAATATGATGCATCCTCAGTTTAGTGAATGTCAGTGTCAATAACATGTGAATATATTCTACATGTTCATATATATTTAAATATAAAAAAAAGGACATGCAGCAGTAGCCTTAACATGAATGCTTAGGTTGAAGAGTTACGTTTTCTAGATCATGTTGAATGAAGTGAAAAGCAGTGAGGACACTGTGAGCACATCACTTGCATAATCTTGGGTTTTACTAACAGCCTGTTTAGTGTTTGTTCCACTTGCTTCCACTTGTGTATCCCTGTTGCATCACTCCATCCATCTGCTACCAGAGAACATCTCTTCCTGTCCTCTGTATTGTGCTTTAACAGTATCGCTCAGTTAGCATGTGTTTGAGAATCTGCAGTGCACAGCAACAGCCCCTGGACGCCATGGCTGCCGCTGTTGTTTAACCTCACGCCTCAGTGTGCTGCTTTCAGGTATGAAGAACTCTGCACTAAGGTTAACTGCCCTCATTCTTACGTCCTTGAAAATACTAACTTCTGCAGTTAAAACTAGCTGCGTGACACCACTGTGACCGTGTTACCGTTTTTGTTTTCTGATGTTCAGATTGCCCGTGAAGCTGAGGCGGCCATGTTCCACAGGCAGATGTTCGAGGAGCTGCGTCGCACCTCTCACCTGACCCGTGACCCCACAGAGACCGTTGCCATCGGCGCCGTCGAGGCTTCCTTCAAGTGCTGCGCCAGCGCCATCATCGTGCTCACCAAGACCGGCAGGTGAGACTCCCAAGAACACCCCCCTCCGCCCCCTCTGCAGATATTCTCTGCAAAAGCTCTGAGTCATATTATCCTCCACGTCGCCCACTGCGACCGAAGAAACTGTGCATTATATCATCTCCCTGCCTCCGCTCAGATGAAGTGTGCCAGCCTTCACTGCACTTTAAAATCTGTGTTCCACTTTTGACCTTTTGAGAACTGAACCCTGACATTTTACAGGTTAATTTTAACTCTATCCATTTGGGATTTCATCCTCTCAGCACACGGTACAGAACAGTCAGTTCGTAATGATAACAGCTTAAATAAAGTGGCTGTACAGTATACTCCATTCTTAGTATGGATGTTAATACATCCTCTCCTTTCCTGTGACTATGTGAAGGGATGCCCTTGCTTTGTATGATCAACTCTACAGCTGCCTTTATTTCTACGAAGCACTTTAGCCTCTTTCAGCTCATTGTCTTGGTTTTCCTGCAATGTTTTGGTTCACTCTCACCAATTTAGCAGCGAGAAAAGAGAAAAATACTTTGAGGAGTTGATAGAGTCTTAAACAAACTAAACAAACTGACATTCATTTATTTTATGCAATCATAACTTCACATGAACAATAATGTGATACTGCAACATCTGAAAATGACTATTATACCGTTCTGTGTTGAGTTTGTCTTTTCAACTGAGAAGGTGAATTGACGTCACTTTGTAATTGTACTCGTTACCTACAGGTCTGCTCACTTGCTGGCGAGGTACAGGCCCCGGGCCCCCATCATTGCTGTTACCCGCTGCGGTCAGGCCGCCCGCCAGTCTCACCTGTACCGTGGTATCTACCCTGTGCTCTACACCAAGCCTGCCAACGACGTCTGGGCTGAGGACGTCGACCTGCGCGTGAACTTTGCCCTGGAAGTTGGTGAGTGACAATGGTTTTTTTTGTTTGTTTTGATGAAGAGAATTATTTCTATGTAAATGAAACTTAAAGTGGCAAATGAGGTGTCAGACTTGAGGAGGGGTGCTGCCGTGGTAATCAGAGACAGGAACTATATATACATATATGTTATGGATACAAACAGCATATCTTTTAGCCATGCGATAGACTGGCGACCTGTCCAGGGTGTACCCCGCCTCTTGCCCGATGACATCTGGGATAGGCTCCAGCCCCCCACGGCCTTTCACAGGACATATATCTTATGGAAGACGTACATGAGTTACAAATGCAACTAATATTACATGAACTGACTTCTCTGGAAGTTTCTCATGTACTAAATAAAAAAGGCAATGTACATTCATAGAAAGAATTAAAATCTAAACAGAAAGGATCTATGGTCTGTAGACATACGCCATATAACATTGTATATGAAATTACACAGATAGGGAAGACAATTGTAGCTTGAGATTTTCATTCTGTGTGAACTTAAAAGCCTTCATCTTCATCGTTTTGTTTTTTTTTTATTTATTAACGCCTTTCGTTTCACTATTTGTAGGCAAGCACCGCAAATTCTTCAAGTCTGGTGATGTGGCCCTTGTTGTGACCGGCTGGCGCCCAGGCTCTGGCTACACCAACACCATGAGGGTGGTGCTGGTGCCTTGAACTCCATCAAAGGACATTAGTAACCACCGCCCTTCCCCTCTTTTGTAACCAGACTTCCCTCCAAACAGGACTTTGTGACAGTTTTCATGAAAGTAAAACAAAACCCGGCCGTCCCTTCAAATGACTTTTGATGGCGTCGTCCTCACACTTTAACTCCATTATTCCTGTCACCAATATGTCGTTTATTTTCTAGATCCTGCTGCCAGAGACAGATTTAAAACATTTTAGTGGCAACTCTTCTGTCCCCTGCCTGACGCAGTTAGCATGGTGAAGTAAGCGGTGACTGTAGACCAGATTCAACACAGATGTTTAGTTTTCTTGGGTTTTGGTTCTCTGAGTGTCCATGGAACAACACAAACATGTATTGTTAAAATCCTCTCCCGTGTTTCTTGTAGACTTGACGGTTGGTACATTGTGTCATTGAGGTGAACTGGCATGACTGGGTCTCCATCCATTAAAAGGAACTACTGGATCAGCTGTGTTTGTCTCACTCACTGTAATGAAATAAGACCAAGTTGGAAGGTCACTGTTGAACCACAACACTATCTCAGCTAACATGATGCTGTGCCGTAGATCCTGTGCTCTACTTTGACTCCTGTACATTTCATATAAAAAGAAAGCCAGTGGTATAACACTGACAGAGCCCATTCGGATGTGTAATTAATGACTGTATTTTATTTACTTTTAGCCTTTAAGGAGATTTTGCTAATAATCAATAATTTTCCTAAAGGGGAACTACCGTTTTTCACAACCTGGACCTTATTTCTGGCATAGAATACGATCATTTACTCACCCATATAACTTTGGTGTTATTTGGAGTCATTCGGAAGATATTTAGATCCACGAATTTCCATATAGTGGCAGTGACTGGGGCACCATAATGGAGCCTCTAAATAACGCATTATCTGCCACGAAACTTTCATTTCACCAATATTTTGTTATGATTCACTAGTGCTATTCTCCGTTGTCCGGACTCCAAATGACACCACAGTTATATGGGTGAGTAAATGATCGTATTTTATGCCGGAAATAAGGTCCAGGTTGTAAAAAAATGTAGTTCCACTTTAAGCAAAGTCTGAATTGGAGGTTTTTATAAACTTAACCATAAGAGTGCGGTTGTCAACCCTGCAATTTTCATACGTAAAGTATTTTTTTATGTAGCAGGACAGGTCTACTCAAATCCAAGGTCAGTGAATGTAAAACAAAGCCTTGTATAAGACGCTACTGAGAGCCTTAAAAAATAAGACACTATAAAATGAACAATTCTATGGAAAAACAAAACAATCAAGAAATAATAAAAAAAAAAAGTGATCCCATTCATGTGATTGGCTGCTGCACTGGTTTGAATGAACTAATTATATAACTGGCTCTATTCTGGCAGCTTTGAAATAAAAGCTGCTCGATAAACAACAGCAGAGATGATGCATAGGATTACATTACACGATTATTCCTTTCATATTTCTTAATCATCATTACCGATAATTTCGGGTCGCAAAAGAAATCTAGAAAGCCCCAGTGAGTCGTCTTTCACCGTTTATAATCCCTGAATAGTTTAGGTCTTTGACATGCAGAGAGGATTTAGGTAAAAGCTGCAATACCTCAATGGGAAAAAAGATGTGTAGACTATTATATGACCTTCAAATAAACAAGCTCATCTAATGGAGTCATTACAGAAGGAGCACTGGGTCGGTCCGCTCGCATCCTGGACGACCTGATTTTTTTTATATATATATCAATATTATGTTACATTTACTCTCTAATCCAGCAGTTGTCACTCTGTGAACATGGCAGATCATTTCTTTGCATTATTATCCTGACTATTTGAATGTTGGAACCAAAAACATATGAACAAACAAAAAAAAACCTTGCAGTTCTCAATTTATAATCCGGTTTAATGTGTGAAACTTTTTTATTAATCAGATCCTCCTTCCTTCAGCGCTTTGCTCTTGAAAAGAAATCCACAGTTTGGACGAGCATCATCGATCAAGTTATTTTATTGCATTGAATTCAGTAGCTAAAATAAAATGTTCCTAACATACAGGTGATGAAGTCGTCAGATATGGTGGTTAAAAGGCAGCAAAATAAGAAATAAATATATAAATAGATGAATGAGTGACACCTCATCTCCTGCGCACACCTTTTAAGTTGAATGCACTAGAAATAGTCTCAAACAGTCTCAGCAGATGCTGCTGGCAGGTGGTTGGAGGAGAATAGTAATGAAGGATTGATCGAGCCCATTGGCAGTAACTGTCTAGTGACTGATGATGGTATCTCTTTCCTCT
>JASGAT010396271.1:0-11106 GCA_030220025.1 Chelon auratus
GAATTTGGAGGCCAGGTCAACACCTTGTGATGTTTTTCATGTTTTTTGAGTTGTTCCTAAACTGTTTTTGTGTGTGAGTGTCAGGCTGCATCCTGCTGGGGATGGCTGCTGCCATCAAGGAGTGTCATTGCTATGGGGTGGGGGTGCCTGGTCTGGTCTAGGTGGGTGGTACATGTCTAAGTAACATCCACATGAAAGCCAGGTCGAAAAAGTTTCCCAGGAGAACACTGCATTGTCACAAGATGGTCAATGTTATTCCTGATCAGTGTATATACTGATAAGCTCCTGCAAGTGCCCAGGATAAACCTCCTGCTAACAGCTAAAGAAGAGATAATTTTCGTGTTCTGAGATTAGTTATTTCTGAGCTGTTACTCACAACAAGTCTGTGACCTAAGAGAAGAGATAAATGATTCTGTGGCAATTAAGAACAATAGCGGCAAAAATGTTATATGCTTGTGACTGCAGTAGAAGCTAGAAACATTCATAAGACTCATGTTTATACATGAACGTTACATTCAACAAGACAAGAATTCCCAAAACATCTACTCCATCAGTGATTGGAATTGATTTTGATTGGAAATGCTCAAAGAAAGCAGTTCTTATATCTTGTAGTAATAGAGTTTTGCCAGCTGCTAATTTACAAGGTCAAGAAAAACTTGCAATGAGACTACTTTGTTTAGTCCAGTTGGTCTGGATTCTTGTTCGTGTCCCATTGGTTCAATTAGTGTGGGCCGATCTGAACACAGCGATCACATCTTTACAGGAGGTGGTCTCAGTCCAGGCACAAATGAATATTGGAGCAGCTCCAATATCCCCCCTCCATGTGACCCACCCACAACCCCTACTTTACAAGTTTGAACTTAACGTCTTCGGCAGCCAGTTGTACTTTGGGTAGGAATACAGATGAGTGAAATCTATATTTGCTGGTATCATTCATTCATTCTTTTTCTATACCCGGTTATTCCTGTTAAGGGTCGCGGGGGTCTGCTGGAGCTGTCATCGGGCGAGAGGCAGGGGTACACCCAGGACAGGTCGCCAGTCTATCGCAGGGCTAACACAGAGAGACAGACAACCATTCACACTCACACACTCAACTACGGCCAATTTAGAATCACCAATTAACCTAAAGACCACCTCGCCACTGTACCGCCCAGCCTGGTATCATATGGAAATGAAATGCATTACATTGGGGTATATTCAGTGGTTCTGAAAAAATTCTCATGTGCCTTAACAAGGTTTCGGTTCAGTGGTTTCCTGTGACAAGAAACAGAGTCAACAGGAATACACAACTAAACTAAGACATCCAGTGTGTTTGTGTCACAGAGAATGAATAGGTTGGAATATCCCCATGGGATTGAGGTTATTTCAAGCTCAAATGAATTCCAAAGGCAGTAAACCTGGAAAAACAAGACAATTGGCATGCTAACATTCTCCTTTCTTCAAACCAAGCTGGTTGGGTACAGTTTTCTTTCCCTATCTATTGACGTCCTAGTAAGGTTGAGAGTCTAAAATTCACCATTAAGCACTGTAAAGTAGAGGGGAGTTGGACATTTGAGTCATTCTAATATCATTTCAAGTGTCACCTCTTTTTTTCTTCCAACAAGACAGTATAGGTGCTTCACAGCAAAGACAAAAAAAGTGACCATATAAGCCGTTCAGTTAAAAGAAAAGACCCAACTGTAAGACATAACATGTAGATTGATATAATATCAAAACATGCAAGTAATCTACAGTAACTAACTAATGAGTAGGCTGTCCAAAATGTCAAATAATCGCTCAAAGCTAAACTAAGACATCGACTTGCAAGGCACAAGAGACTCAGGCAAGGTACAAGGGGGAAAACAACTGGCAGGGTTCAAAGAGAATCATATACCAACTGACAAGGAGAACTCCTGAACAATAAAATGCAGGGACTGTTCATGTGGAGCTGACTTGTGAAGGCAATAAATGTTATTATTTGAAGACAGCACAACATGCATCTGAAACAGCTACATAACTAATATCCAAACTGAATAGAACAGCTTGATAAAGTGTGATGATGCGGTAATTAAGGTCATACTTCCAAGATATGCTATACGTATGAAAGAAATCAAACCCTTTGAAAAACACGAGACGGGAGAGGAGGTTACGACTTATGACAAAATCTAGTAAATGCTTGTATTTTTGAATTGTGGATAAAATGCTTTGTAGCCTTTCTTTCTTCATCATGTTATGATGGTTTTGTACATATGACTGCGGGAGTGTGAAATGAGTATCATCAGGTAGAGTGGCTGAGTGGAAATAATCATCTGTCTGTGTGTAGTAAAACTCTTCATGAGAGGTAATGCATAAAGTGGTGATTTGGCAGCATTGTGAAATTGCTGGTGGCAAGTCCAGTTGTGCTCTGTCATTCATACAGCTCCAATCAACCATTCATGGTCAGACTCAACAGATTACTTCATCTCAATGAAGCTCTGAATGTACTGAATGTACTACATGGTTACAGTCAATGAAATATGCTCTTAATAGTGGTGTTTACCGTTCATAGTTGCTGTTGGCTGTGGAATAAAAGCCTTCAAGCAACTGGAATTATTCATTTCAATCTTTCACAATGACTTATCAAAGCCTTCTTAGTCTGCATAATGTCACAAATTCACATGCTGCACCCCTGCTTCTTTTCTCCCTGTCCACTGAGCATTGTGTGGCAAAGTGAGAGCTCATTAAATGAAGTCATGATGGGGGGAAGCTGAGTGAGCTGGTGACAGGGGTAAAATTATGTTTTGTCAGATAATTCTACAGTCAGCTGCCTCCGTCACTCTGTATTAAGGATGGATACTATAGTCTTCTGCTATTCCTTTTTTTGAGTCATTTAAATGAGCGTCAATTTAAATTTCTTAGAATCAGCAGAAAATCTAAGGGAGACCTAACCAAAATGATAAAAGAAATTCGTTTAAATCTAGTAATACCTAATATTTCTCTTTGTCATTCACTGCCTCTTTCTACGTCTCTCAGACACACACACACAGCAGTCTTACAGGAGAAGGTGAATAGCCCTCAGCTGAATCGATTGGCACTAAATGGCTCATTCTTGAATGTGCTTCAAGCATCTCAGTTCCCTCATCCCCTCATGCAAACACATGCACACTTCGACACACATAAATACACTTGAATACGTCCCTTTGCTCATCCATCGCAGTACCATGCACACTCCCAGACACGTACACACACGCCTGCATGTGTTTTCTTACAGGCTCCTTTGATTTATATCCTAACCCACACAGTTGTGTACAGCAAACTCTGTCAGCGCTGCCTATTTATCCTGCTGACCCTCTTCCAACTATCCAGTCATCACTTTGATGGCATGATTGAGGTGAACACAGCCACTGCTCCCCTGCCATTCCCTCAGGTTCAATGAATCAGAGAACATCCTTAAAGAAAATCGCCTATTCTTATTTTCATCATTCCATTTCTGTTGGTCTCTGCAGACTCCTGTGGGAAATTTAGCTGCTAAATTCCCCACCAGGTAGCCTCTAATAGCGTCTGTTTGGTGCAGAGAAGATAGCTTACAGAAGGTTTTCATATTTTTTGTTCACTAAAATATCAGCTGCCTGCTGTAGTACAGAACGACACAGTGGGAACAACTGAACCAAAATAACAAAACTAGGCAGACAGCTACACAAGAAGCTGAAACTTGACACACAGCAAGAATATGTGAGGGTATACATACCTTTGGTTTCTGAACTGTGATGATTGTGGGGTATGTACAGTATTTTTGCTACTTTTGGTAAAGGTGTGCTTCATAGAAATGGGTTTCTGGTGACGTGTCCTGCTGGCTCATGTCCACATCTGCTCTAAACACTTCCTTTCAGAGGTGTGCCTTGGTGAATATACCCTAAAGTGCCCAAAACTCACTTTCTCACAATCAGCATGAAGGAGTTATGTGAACTGATTCCAATCCAGTGGACAGTCATTTCATCAGTTAATTATAATGAGAAGTCATATTTAAAGAGATCTACAGTATATCAAGCCATGTGACATGTTCCTGAAGATTGAGGTTTTAAAGCTCAGTGTGGTTGCTGCAGCCGTTGCCATATTCGATATAGCCAACTTCACCTGACACTTGGCCAATTCAATTACAGGCAAAGAGGTAGAGCATGAGTGGACTTTAGTTGACGCCTTGGTAGACTGCTAGTAACCTGTCACAACAGTCCTAAACAGTTGTCACTTAAGGAGGAATTGGCTACAGAAACCAAAAGCGCTTTTTGTCTTTTAGACATTTGTGTCTGGATTTGAACCAGTGCTACTGCTATAAGGGCTGTAGGCTTGGTTCATGAGGAACCTGCTTAACCGGGTGACATGTTTTTTTCTATTGTAAAGTTGGCCATTTTAACATGGAGAACAATGTGGATTGACTTTTGGAGGCAGTCTCATTTGAAGATCTGCAGTTTTTGCCACTTACACTTTACCTTAATTATTTTTTTTTTTCTGCCCCATGCTTTGTTGCTTGGTCTTCACTCCTTTTTTGGCCACTAGTGTTGTCAGACAAGCACTAGTTCTGAGGAAGTTTTCAGCTTCTCTCTGGTTGAAATTATATGACGTCGTCCTTTCTTTTTTTTACAGCTAAAGCCTCACCTTTGTCCTCTTTGAGAAGAGGGAAGCTTGCTTGGAATGTAATTTCTCTCTAACTTTTTCTCACAAAGCTTTCCTTGTTTGTTTTAAACAAAGGTCACAGATGATTGGATGCCTACTGTGGTGCCCGGCACACTTAATGGGACCTTTACAGTATTCACCCCCACAGAGGTTTCTCTGCTTCTGGAAACTTTAACAAGTCCTGCAATAGTGTCAGACTGACTGAAAACAAGGATGTTCAGTCACATGCACACATTATACTTCACACACACACATAAACATGCCCCCATGCATGTGCCCACATACTCTTCATCAAACTATTACACCTCCACATTGCCAGCTGGCTCCCCGCAGTGTTGCCTTCTGTTCAGCAGACAGATTCTACATGTTTACAGCTAATGGATCTCAACTGCCATATATCCGCATCCCCTGCAAGAAATAAACTCAGTGTTTCCGCGTGTATCTCTGTGTGTGGGTTATGTGTACATTTTCATCTATTCATTTCTCCCAGATGAGATGTCCTGAGGTTGTACGCCAGTTCCAGCACAACCGTTCAGAGAGCAGCTGACACAAAGCTCTGATGGCCCCCCATGGAGGGAAGCTATTAGTTACATGGTAAATGGTCCCAGTGAAGATGCTAACATTAGCTTGATCTCTCACTGCAGTCATCTCAGTGAACAGCACCATTTTTTACATGCAGAGTGATGTACTCAGATGATATAAGAATAACAGTTCTTTCTATATGGATTATTGGTGTTAGTACACAGGTGCACAAGCTTATTAAAGCTGTGCTGCACATTGGGCATTCTAACCGTATACAAATTAATTTAGCAATAATGTACATGGACATACAGTATGTTGCTAAACTAGTGTTTACATGCACCTTTACAGAAAGCTACCCCACCTCCTTTCATTTATTTGTCTATCTCAGCTTGTTTTTCCCTCACTGTGCTCCCAATCTGATGCAGGTCAGCCATTGTTTATGTCCTGTGTTAAGTTCCCACAGGACACCAATGCACAGAGATCCAAGAAGAGAAAAAAACTGCCCATTCAGCAATCAGTTTGTCTGTGTGGGAGTTACTCTGTCCAACTGTGAACAAGATATCCCATATAGAAGGGACAGAGACACACAGACTGTAGAATAAATATAGATATATACATCAGGCATAACCACTGACAGGTAAAATGAAATCACTGAGCGTGTACTGACAATCCAATGTTCTGCTGGTAAACTTTTGGTCCTGGCATTTGTGTGGATGACACCCTGTTGCCAGACACCACAGGACACCCTCAGAAGGCCCATGTCCATATCACACCCGTTTTGGAGGCATAAGGGAGACCTACACAACATTAGGAAGGTGGTCATAATGTTATGATTGGAGTACAGATTGGTGTATCGGTTCAGCTAGATTTTGCAGTTAATCGTTTTTTGTATTAACTGTGACCTCCATTCTTAAATGGGAACTGGTTTAGAGCAGAATTCACTGCCAGTACAGATAGAAAAACAAAACAAAAGTGAGTCTCATATCTTGGGAGAGGGATGACTCATAACCTTCAGGTAAATCAACTGATTGATCGATCGATATAACATTATGAGTTGATTGTTTGACGTCTTATGAAACATCATCCAATTTCAAATTACTGCAGTGAAGCATAGTATTTGTTTACATACACCTTGAGTGAGGTGTGCATCACTATTTTATTAATTATTGATAATCTCCGTTAAGACTGCATAAGTGCACCCGTGGCTCAATATATGAGCATTTGGAGAACTGCAGTGGAACAGAGAGGTTGATTGGATTGATTATGTGTTGCTTTGAGAATGGACCCAATAAAAATGTGTCGGCCCAGCTGGGGCTCCATAAAGTCCTCCAACAAACTCATTGGTGGTTGTAACACATACAGGGTGGCATTTGATTTGATTTATACATGTGTATATTGCCGCATAATGGCTATAGGCATGGTTTATAATTGGTCATGTTTACTTAAGCCTACCTTTGTCCTCTTTTCTGGGGCTGATTCTATATCATTATTTGTAATTAATCTAAAATGATTATACACAGAGGCTGCAGATGGGTGTTTACAGAGTACTTTTACCACAACACTCTTTCCATTTACTATGCAGTATGTCAACCATACCTAAATGTGACTTTGTAGTCAGGCATTTTAATGGCTTGTTATAGGTTCTTGTAGTCTAAACATACGAGTTATAGATGGAAGGTTTCACTGAAATGCCTTCTTTTTGTTTGAATACACGCTAACGCTCAGCAACTTGTGTCACATACTCTGAATCAATTTATAACTGACGACTTTGCCCACACGGCACAATATGGTCTTGGCATAGCAAGATTATTGTAAGTCACGCTGCGTTAATTGACACACACTGTTTCATGTGACAATGTGAAAGCGCCAGTGTGGGAGAGAGTCATTTTAGTAAGCAAGAAAAGTGCCAAAAGATCAAACATAAAACATTTCCAGCTGATGTTGTGATATCGTTGAGTTAAATAGATTCTCAGAAATGGTTGTACACATTGTGCATTCCTCTGCTATTACACGTAGTCACGGTGCATTTATCAGTGCGCAAAGTTGGCAGAGCAAAAACTGTTCATTTGAAGCACACAGTCTCTGATATTTGTCTCAAAACTAGCTTATCCTACAATGACATGCTGTTGCATCCCCTTCAACTGTTTTTATTTTTTTTTTTATTATTTTTTTTACAAAAGTGGTAAAAATTGAATATTGACTGGTTCCCAAACGCAATAAAAGACTCAATGAGCGTTCAAAAGTTCTTATTTTTTTCAACAGCAGCCAGTGGTTTTCATTCATCATGCAGGGGCTGGATTGAAACTTGCTTCAGTTATATTGGATGTTTATAGTTTTAATAGTGTTGTTGCTGGTAGTCTTTATTGCCATCCAATAAATGCAATCCATCCTCTCAGAAAATGCGTCCGCTGTGGTATACAGCGAGTACACAGCTGCTTGTTCAATCCAAGTTTACTTCATAACTAAGTGACAGCATGATATTTTCTATGCTAATTTTAACAGAATCACACAGTCAAGATGCAAATTAGGCCAAATTAAAACAAATGGAACTCTCCTGATCTGGGACGTGAGCACGGCATAATGAAACGAATGTGGCGCTCGAAAAGGCACAATGGCTTTAACCAAATTTTATTATGTCTGCATTTAACTTACTTTGCAGAAATCCAAATGACCGCAGTGAAAGTCTGACAGGCTGCCAAGCTTCGGAAGGCAAAGTAGGCCCCATCTACATGAGAATGGGTTTGAAGAAAAAAAAATCCAAAAGGCTCAGTAGTTAAAACATTTTGTGCAGTCCATTTTTTTTTTCTATTTACTTTGCTCTCATCAAAATTAAAACTGTCCTCCAGAAGAAAATGTAAAAGTAAAATGTAAAAACCCTCAGCATTTTTTTTCCATCTATCATTTCAAGACAACAAACTGAAGCACCTTGTTGATTCAGCAGGATTTGGCGTGACTGTCTCTTCAAGCTGATGTGAGCAGAACCTTTGTTCATAATTATGCTGATAACATAGCTGTCAGCTCTGAAAATAATCATGTACCATGGAAGCTACAGTACTTGTGCAAGTGGGAGCATCTTGAGACTGGCATGCATATATAAATCATCATTACACTTGTGTGGTCGGAGGCGCCCTAATACAGAAATTGGTTTTATGGGAGCCGTCCAGGTGACTGTATTAATGCTGTCTGAGTTTACCGTGCTGAGAGTGGAACTGCCACAGGTGCCAGCAGTTGCAGCACTGTCTGTTTACAGGTTTTTTGGGGATTGCTACTGGATATGTGAAAAAAAAATCTAAAAGTACAAAGCCTCCTTTGGCTCAAAAGTCAAGTCTGAAAGTAAAGAATGTCTGCAGGTGAGGAGTTGGAAAGAAGGGAGCTTAGCACACTTCTGTCTCTCCTCCTCCCTGCTTGAGGCTGGTGGCTCAAGGCAACATTAGCCCCTGCTATCATAACACGGATGTCCGACTGAGCTGGTGGTGATTGAGTTGCATTGTGGGTAACATAGCCGGCAGGGTTTGACAAGAAAAACGAGAGTGTGGAATAAAAAAAATGATACCTCTGGTCTTGTAGTGCTGCATTGATTTCCAATACTTTGAGAATGCTAAATGAGTACAGTACAGTATCATACAGTCAGGGTATTTTATTCATCTCAGAAGAGGGCAGCATGCCAATTTGGCCATTAGGAGGGTATTTCCTTTACAACAATTAACTGTATGCAGTTCCAGATTGGCAAGCAGCTGCTGCCAGACCATAGTGGCTGATGACAAGGGAGGACAGGAGGACAGTTGTGATAGATGTGGCAATCCTAGCTGACAGCCACATCAGGAAGATGGAGCATGAGAAGACTGAGAAGCACCAGGGGCTGAAGGAACAACTGGGACAGCATGGACAGTTTCTGTGTTGGGGATATGGGGGGGAAGCATTGCGAAAGAAAGAATGATTTTTTTTTTTTTTTTTTATCTACCACATTCAACAACAGTGTTTGGCTAGCTTGTAGTGACTGTCACTTTTGTAGACATTTTATCCCCATGTGCCTGGATGTACTCCAATCAGTGTCAAGCCATGTTCCATCGACCGCTGCTGGTCCGCCCCTTTGGGGCAATTTCAATATGGTTGCAACTCACCCAGATTATTCTCACTGACTCTCACAACAAGACAGCTAATTTCAAACTGCAGACCCCATAATACACTCCGAATGGGTTTGGGAAGGGATTGTGCCAATGTGCTCTTGTTATATGTAACTTGTTTGGGGGTTTTATATGTGAAAAACTATGCGTCAGGAATGTCTGAGCCAAGTGATTGGACTCAATTTAAGTGCAATGGTTAAAACATAAATGTTGAAACTCGCACATTACACATTATCAACCCCAGTGCTACGGCTGTGTATTCTGGATTTGCTGCACCTCAAATGAAATGCACTTGGAGCGCTGAATCGGATGATCCGCCTCAGTGGAATAGATGTGTAAGTCCAAAGTGGTCTCAGCCCTAATGGGAACAGCAGAGACTGTGACCCTGAAACTGGGAGAGAGGTTGCAGCAGATTCCAGGTCCATCATCTGAGGCCTCTGATTGGATGAGTGGAGCTCTGGCTGCGATATGCATACGATGTATGTAAAGAGGTGAAATAACTGAAATGATTGCAGTTGAGAAACTTTGGATGGGTTGGTGAAAAACTATTTCCAGGAGAGCATAGACAACCAATAAGATGTTTTCTCATTGGCATTTGAGTCATTTTTTTATCCAACGCCCACTCTTCCCTTGTGGCTGCTCATATTCAGGGCTACTCTTTGAAAAGGGAGTAAATGTTTAATTAGTCACCGTAATGAATAGTTAACAGTTGTATGTGCCACTTCTTCTGGCCTTATCTTGTTGTGTCTTGCTCTCTCACTGGTGTACTCCTGCGCGTGTACTCCTTGTGGCTTTCCTTCTGTCTAAATAAATCATGAGAAATGCCAAATCATGGGTCCAAATAAGACAGGAGATGGAATAAAATCTGGATTGTAGACAGCAGCCAACAGGCCAGGGGGTTGTTGCTGCGCTTCTTTTGCTGTTGCCAAACCTGCGCACTTAGAAATAACACACTGAGCAAGTACACTAATCATGATCCTTTTATGAACTCTGCTTTGTATAAGTGTGTGTGTGTGTGCATGTGTGTGTGTTGCGGTGCGTGCCTGCCCACATGCACGTGGGCCTCTAGTGTCTAACTCGCTCGGCCTTCACGACAAATTAGAGCACGCAGTTCCACACACAGCAACAGCTAAGCAGCACCCTCACTGAATAAACCATCACAATAATTCATCTTAGTATTAACTCATCACTAATTCATAACTCTCCAATAGACACTGCTTAGATACATGAGGCGGAGGAGGAGGAAGGAAGGAAGGAAGGAAGGAAGGAAGGAAGGAAGGAAGGAAGGAAGGAAAGAAAGGGGAATTGCAATTGGAGCTCAGAAGAAGGACAAGACAGAAAGAAAAACAGAAAAGGTGAGGAGGTGCAGGTTTCGCCTTGTGCCGCACAACCCTGGGAAGTCCAGGGTGAGGCTGACGTGACTGGCTTTCACTCCGAGGCGTTCCAGATATTTTATTCATCTCACAAGAGGGCGGGATGCCAATGTGGCCACTGAGAAGGTATTTCCTTTTACAGCAATTAGCTCTCACACCGTGTAACCTCATTTGTCACTCATAAAGATGCTCACCTTTGGATTTATTCATATGTTGAAATAAAAGCAACTGAATCCCGTAGCTGCCTTCTTGTAGTAAAGGTGCTCTGCAAAAAAACATTAATTGAGACCATTTTGTTTCACTCAGAGTTCTTTATCATTTGCATTGCAATTATTTACTTTTAATTCCGTGGTTCGAAGAAAGGATATGCACTGTCGCCATTTCTAATCCACTGAATGTAATGGCTGTAAAATCTGCAAATAGCTCAACAAATACCAGCAGCAGCCCTCTGGTGAAGG